>PVJC01004513.1:0-22883 GCA_004026665.1 Murina feae
AAATAAATAAATAAATAAATAAATGCCTAGAACTGCTCCTAGGGTATGTGTGCGCCTCTGGCTATAGAAACAATTTGATTTCACAACATGTTACAAAAGTTCATGGGCCCATATGAGGTATAGTGATTTGTCCATGAAGATCTGAAATAACGGTAAGAAGAGGCGCCAACATATTTACATATTGTCCAACCAGAGAGCATGAGAAGGCGCTTCTTAGTATCGGGCAGCATTTCTCCCTTGATGGGTCCAGAAACCAGATCTTCACGTTCGTTAGTGTCAGATGTGACTGTTTTCAAACCCCCCAGCACGAAAGAAAGACGCATTCCTGTTCTTCCTCAGAGTGCCATGGCTACATATTGTTTGTATTAATTTTCTGTGTCAACCTGGCTAGGCTCTAGTGCCCTGTTGTTTGGCCAAACACCACACTAAATGTTGCTGTGAGATATTCTTTCAATGTGATTAAACTCTTAAGTCAGTAGGCTTTGAGTCAAGCAGATTACCCTTCATACTGTGAGTGGGGCTCATCTAATCAGTTGAAGCCTGAAGTGCTAAAATCAGAGGTTACCTGGAGAAGACAAAATCTTCCTTCAGACAGAAACCTAGAAACTCTGCCTGAATTTGCAGCCTGCAAGACTGAAACTTTAGCTCTTACCTGAATTTCCAGCCTGCGTCGTGGATTTTGTAGCTGGAGGCTCCAAGATTGCATGAGCCAATTAGCCAATTCCTTAAAATAAATGCCTATCTATCTATCTATCTATCTATCATCTATCTATATTGCATATTGATTCTGTTTCCCTGGAGAACCCTGACCAGTACAACCTTTCCTTGGTGACCCCTAATACCACTTATTTGATGCCAGTTTCATCAATACTCCTGAGGCTGCATCATTCACTATGTCACCCCTCAATACTGGCTTCCAATGACTATTTCAACATTGTTCCTTGTCAGTGACCACCATGCAGCTTAGGGGCCTGGCAACAGGAGGGCCCTGCCCGTGGACATGCTGAGTAGTGGGACAGGGCCCAGGGCACCTAGGAGAGTTTGTAACTGTCCCTGTGAGCATCCCCAGGCCTGAGGGGAAGCAATGTTAAATGACAAATAAAAAACACCATGACAGATTGCAGAAGAAAGGAAAAAGTGGTGAGGTTTTTGGTTTGGTTGGGTTTAACGTTTGATTCCTGCTTTTGAGCAAAGGACCTCATAGTGTTATTTTGCCCTGGGGCCACAAATTATGCAGCCTGCTCTGGAGGGGCTCAAGGCCCAGGGCCCAGGGCAGGAGCCCCGCTTGGCAGGTCTAAGGGAGATACGGTTCCGATTTCCCTGTGCTCATTTCCCTGTGCTGATAGACGGCACCTATGCCCTTAGCTAAAATACACTACGTTTTTCAGTCTCAAAAAACAAACAAAAAATCCCTTCAGAATCCAAAATTCAGGAGACCAGTTTCTCATGGCTCATTTCTGTATGAATGAGGCAGCCACTGCCTTACTCTGTGCCTTAGTTTCTCCTTCTGTCCCAAGATGATAACTACAAGAAACAATGTCACCCTAGGAGCCTCAGCCCATGTTCTGACGTTTGCAGTTACCTTTATAACTTAACTTGAAATATTCCCTTGAACAAAACATATGAATGGAGATTCAGAAACCAGGAGGCCTGGAGAAATAGCGGGCTGGGCG
Organism: Murina feae; assembly: GCA_004026665.1. Lineage (NCBI taxonomy): Eukaryota > Metazoa > Chordata > Mammalia > Chiroptera > Vespertilionidae > Murina > Murina feae. Next base: position 1,674 of record PVJC01004513.1, read on the forward strand.
GTAGAGTATCAGGGAAGAATGCTGCTGAGAGGAGACAGAAAGAACAGACTGAAAAAGACATAAACAGGAGAGGTCAGGCCATGTCCATCACCTCTGGAGACGCGTGGGTGACAGATGTTGCAGCCAGATCTCCCCACACCTTAGAGAGAAACAGATGGCCTAATCGCTTCCTTCCTAGCATTTCCCCGTGGACTCAACTAAGTTTGAATTTTATGAGGCCTAGAGTTGAGTGCTTGAGGGACACAGATGAATCAAACCAAAGTTACCTTTAAAAAATGCGTTCATACAAGGGACAACTCATCTACTTTTCCATCCCAGGGAGGAGAAAGAGAATCTTTGGGCCACAGAACCACACACTATTCATCTTTCATTCACCAAATATATGAATATATGTAAAAGCTACCTTGTACCAGGCACTTTCTAGGCATGGAGAATTCTGAAGTAATCAAGACTCAAAATCCCTGTTCTCATGAGCCATATATAAAACCAGGACATTATGTTCTCCTAAGAGCGGCCTACATTCTAGTGAGGGAGTTTCCACCCTCTCCAATGGTGTTGGGAATCAGGTCATGGGGAGGGAATCAGACCCATGCTTCAGCACTGGGGACCTGCTCTGTTTTCTTCCCACCCTCATGGTTTTGTTGGATGGGTGGAAACTCAGCAGGGAAAGAACATTGTACCCACAATCCTTCACACCTAACAAGTGTCAACGCCTTGTATGACTCAGAATATACCAACAATGTGAATTGTGCTGCTATGAACATCTGCACAAGGATTTGCTTGAATACCTGTTTTTAGTTCTTTGGGGGCAAATACCTAGGAGCAGAATTGCTGAGTCACATGGTAATTCTATGTTTAACTTTTCAGGGAAGCACTGGACTGTTTCCACAGTGGTAATCTCTCCACCCAATGAAATATTATTGATCCATAAGAAGGAATGAAGTAGTGATGCATGCTAAAAAGTGGATGAACCTTGAAAGCGTCATGCTAAGTGAAAGAAACCAGGCAAGGAAGGTCCTTTATGGTATGAAGCCACTTATATGAAACATCCAGAATGGGTCAGAATATAGAGAAAAGAGGCAGACTAGTCGCTCCCAGGGCTTCGGGGAAAGAGGAGTGAGGGTGACTCTTAAAAGGTCAAGGTTTCTGTTTGTGGGGATGAAAATGTCTTGAAACTAGATAGAAATGATGGTTACACAGCACTGTGAATGTACTAGGTGAATGTACCAAATGCCTCTGAATTGTACACTTCAAAGTAGTTAAAAGTCGAATTTGTTATACGACTCTCACTTTAATTTTTAAATGTTTTTAAATGTATTTTTGGACATTTTGAAGATGAAACCTGTTTATCTGAGCCTCGCACCAAACTCATTTTATGTATATACAGACAATATTCTTTTCCCAGTTGTAACCACTAGGTGTGTGGTGGTTTTGTGTTGTTTTTTCAGGAATGCAACTATGACATAAATTCAAGGGTTTTTTAAAAAAATCCTCACCTGAATGTATTTTGTTTTTCCCCCATTGATTTCTAGAGCGAATGAAAGGGAGGGAGGAGAGAGAGAAACATTGACTTGAGAGACACATCCATTGGTTGCCTCCCACACAGGACCCTACCGGCTAGGAATTGAGCCTGCAACTGAAGCAATGTGCCCTTGCCTGGGAATTGAACCTTGATCTTTTGGTCTGTAGGCCAATGCAGGGAAGCTTATTTTTTGTTCAAAATTTTATCAAGAGCTATTGATTATTTTACATGATATTTACAATAGCAACATTTTTCATAATCTGCATTTGCATTTATCACACTTACATGTAATACAAGCTCTTGGCAACCTCATTACATCATTATAGATTTGATCAGTGGGGGGGGGGGAGTGAGGCGAGGAACTTAGGTCAGGACATTCCAGGTCTCCCTGGATCTTACCAGATGTCAAGGCAACACAGGATATGGAGTCTTAATTTGAAGTCTTGCATCACAGCTCCTTGAGCAAAAGTAGATAGAAATGCCAGGCAGAGCCTCCTACTTCAGGGTGAAAAGGGAGGTGATCTCTTACCCATGGCCCAGGGCACCAAAGGCTGTGGTCCTAAGTGGGTTGCATGAGGTCAGCCTCCTCACAGTGGGAATGCATGTCTTTCTATACACACCCTGGCAGCACCAAAAGTCATTAGCACTGGCCTCTTCTCACAGTAGTTTGGGGCTTGGGACACCTGCATACTTCCAGGCCTTAATCACCTTAGGAAAGAACAAGGCCATGGACCAACCCCATCATTATGCTTCGCTCCCACCACTGTTGGTGCAACAGTCTGAGGATTGCCATCAGAACAAGCAACCTCCAGTTGGTCCATGTTGGACTTTCCCTGCCAGTACAATCCGTAACTTTAGTCAGCCTCTGGTCTATTCAATTCCAGCCAGTGCCATGAACTTACAACCAAAGCCAAGCATCTTGTTGCATAGATGTTAATTTATTCATTCTGCTCCACACGTGATGTATGCCTTTGGCCTAAACACTCACATTGCTCTTCCATTCTGGAAAATCCTCTCCCATTATGTCTTTGAATATCTCTTCTGACTTCCTTTTCCTCTACCCAGAACTTGAGCTGTATGTATGTCACACCCTCATATTTTTCCACATCCATCTCTTGTTTCATATCTACCAATTTTTACTTCCTATCCTCCTCTTCTCTTTTTATGAATGTTATTCTTTTCATTCTCTCCAGGGGCTTAAAATCCTTATTTCAAAGTTATTTGGGGGATTAGGCTATTTGTACTTAGTCTTTCATGAACTCGTCTCCTAATTGAGCTTTTTGGCTGTTCTTTCAAGAGATCCTTAATCGAAATGTTCTCATATGTCTGGAACTCTCTTCCACTCATAATAACACTATTTTCTCTGTATTGGTATAAAAGTAAATTAATAGATTATAACAATTTAGCTACTATACCAAGATTCATGGGCATTTCTCATAAGAACCGTCACTCTGCCCCTCATCTCTTCCGTACTTTGTGCTTTGCTTTTGTCTGCCCCTTAAGTTTCCTAATAAAAATTTCTTTGACAAAGTCCAAATTTGTCCCTGATGAACTGAAGGATGAGCATGAAAGGGGCACACCTGGGCTCAGGGACACTTGGGTTCAAACCCTAGCTTGGGAGCCTCTGTGGCCATGGGCAACTGGCCTCTTTGAGATTCACTTTTTCCCTCCATAGCTGAGGGGTTTAAGCAAGACAGCGCAGGGATGAGGAAGAGCACGATCCCCGGCACGCTGTAGGTGTTAGAATTCTAACTCATGGCTTGCTTCTCTCCCTTTCTCACTATCTTGAGTCCAAAGAACCAGAAGAGTCGATAGCCCTGAGAGAAACTGAGAAGGGCTGTGAGCTAGAATAGAAAGATAAAAGGCCAAAAATCAGGGAGAAACAGAAAGCCAGAGAACATAGAGGAAGCTGTAATTCAGAAAGGGAGTCAGGGGGACCGGCTGAGTCGAAGGCCCGTCCTGCCCTTGGTTTTGCCATGCGGGACCATGCCTAACACAAGTTACCATGTAGAAGAAACCAGTCCAACCACTGTGGAAGATGAGGGCCGTGTAACTATTCACATCTCCAGGGAACCAAGAGGGCTGAGGGCTGACCTTCCTTCTAGGAGATCTGGGCTCAAGAGTCACCCAAGCACTAGCCAGTTTGGCTTAGTGGATAGAGTGTGGGCCTGAAGACTAAAGGGTCCAGGGATGGATTCCGGACAAGGCACATGCCCAGGTTGCAGGCTCGATCCCCAGTGGGGGGCATGCAGGAGGCAACCAATCAATGATTCTTTCTCATCATTGATGTTTCTATCTCTCTTTCTATCTCCCTTCCTTTCTGAAATCAATTTTTTTTAAAAAGAGTCCCCCAAAATGTAAGTGCTTTGTGCCCGGTGCTATCAGCCTTTGGCCCCCAGAAGGCCCAGTGGCTCTGTGCCTTCTCTTGACCTAAGCTTTCTTGGCACTGTCACTCTCTTCCCTACCTCCTTTCCCCCTTCTATTACTTGGGTTCTTTCTGTTCTTGGGTTAATGCACTGATGTGTCCTTCATAAGGCTGCTATCCTTTGACATAGGAGGGGTGTAAACAAAGAAGCAAGGGCTGGCTGCCCACGTGTGGGACATTCTTTCCTAACCAAAAAGCAAAAGGGGGTAAGAGGAAAGGGAAATGAGGGGGTGGGGTTGGGAGATGGGGAAGGAAGCCAGCACCTGTCAACAGGATACACAGCTGGTAAAGCCTGTGGGCTGGTCTGCAAATCCAGGAGTGTGTGCTCAATACCTATGGAACAGAAGCAACCTCCAGCCTGGGGTGGCCACAGTAGGGGAGGGGTCTGAACCGAGAAGAAGGCCTTATGGAGAAGGGCTGGCCTGGCTCCTTAGTCCAAGTGCCAGATGTCAAGTGTCTGATTTGGAACTCAACTCCAAGTCAGAGCTTCAAGCGCCATCCAGTGGCTATTGAAGAAATTGCAGGATTAAAAGAGCTGATGAGAAAAGAAACCCCAGAGAAAGCAGTCCTGGCCATCGCCAAAGGAGGGAGCTTTGCGCTCCTGGCTACCCCATCAGTAGGCGTCCTCGATCCAATCAGACCCTCCCAGCTGCTGCCTGATCCAGGTGGGTTTCTCTCACTGTGTGATCTTGAGCAGGCAACTCTGCCCTCTAGGCCTGGTTCCCCAACTGTAAAGGTTTGGGGCCGATGAAGTCCTAAGTCAGGCACTGTGGCTTAGCACTTTAGCTCATCTGACCCTGAAGTCCAGGTAAGATCCCAGTCATCAGTTATTCCGTCTCCACATACGCCAGTCACTCCTAACCACACGCGTTCATGCTTCATTCACCTGGAAAATCCTCCTTGGCCACCTACAGAAATTCCAGCCACAGGGTAAGGCTTGGCTGGGAGGTCGGCAAAATGGGGAAGATAAAGGCAATAATGCCTACCTCACCAGGTTGTTGTGAGGATAAAATGCCAATACCTGCAAATCACTTAGAATAGTGCTCAAGACTAAATGCATTAGCTGTTATTATAAGAATAATTAATAGCTACCATTGATTGAGAGCCACTCATTGTGTCAGGCACAATGCCAGATGCCTTAGAATATTTCCTCAGTTCTCACCATCACTCTTGGGGGTAACAATTTCAATCCCCATTCGACAGATATGGAAACAGAGAGTAATTTGCGCACAATCACTCTAGGACTGGAAGCATTTTCTTAGATGCACTCGGAAAATGGTACTGGTCTGTGCTCTGTACCACAGAGGGCTGGTTTTAGTGTGTGTGGGAGGGGGGAGGGGGGTTGAAGAGCAGAGGCAGAGAGCTGGGCACAGGCTGGGCAGGCAGAGGCCTGCTCTGCGCCAGAGGTCCTGGCTGATAGCCTCTCTTCTTCCTACGTAATGCAGGAGGGAGATGAAATCCAGGCGAAACTCACCTCTCCGCCCCCACCCCGTCCGTTCAGGGGCTCAGTTACCGCCTCCTGCTTCCTCACCAACTCCCCGCCCAGTTCCAGCAGCTTTTCAGTCAGGTTTGGGGGCACCATGAGATAGGTATGGCCAGAGAGCAAAGCGTTTGATCCGCTGCGGAATGCAGGGGGTGCAGACTTGCGCAGACCCCAAGGGTTCCCCTGGAGCCCCCTCCCTTCCCGCAGCCGGCAGAAGGAGCCGTCTGTTCTGGCTGAATAAACAAGGAGGGGGAAGCAGCGCCCAGGCCCCTGCCCCCCAGCCCGACCCCCGCACAATGCGCCTTTCTCGGAGGAGACGCCACTCGGGCGCCGCAGGAGCGCGCTCCGTCTGGCCTCCCCTCCCCCTGGCGGCGTAGCAAGACCCACAAACCGACCCCGAGGAAACCAGATTTTTTTTTTTTTTAAGAAAAAGAAAACAAACAAACAAAAAAAGAAATCCAACAAAGAACTGAGAGCAGAGAAGCAAGCGGCGAGAGCGTGCGGATGGAGCACGCGTCCCCCGTCCTCCGCAGTCAGGCTTGTGATCCAGGCGAGGCCAGCTCAGCGCTGGGAACCCGCCAGCCCCTGGTCCCCGACAGTCCGAGCCCAAGGGCTCAGGCTCAGTCCCGCCCTGGCGCCCCGATGGCGCAAGAGGGGGCATAGTCCTTGGGGCCTCACCGCTGCCCGGTCCGGGCCACCGCGGGCCTCACATATGGGTGGCCAGCTGGTTCTCCAGATCCTGCAGGCGCGCCGTCAGCTGGGCGAGTGAGCCGTTAAGGAGATCGATGGGGATCGCGGGGGTCCCGTCCCCTTCACCCCAGCCGGCGCCCCCAACTCAAAGGATATGGTTCTGAGTGAGACTCTCGAGCGCCCCCAGCGTGCGGCCCTGGAACTCCACGAGGCTTTCGCATTCACAGGGACTCCGCAGCTCTGTCCCCGCGCTGATGCCCTCCTCTGCCAGCCAGGGACAGAGCGTCAGGGGAATGAGAATCTGCAGTGCTATGCTTCCACCCAGCCTGTGGTTGAGTGTATGGGCTTTGGGCTCAAACAGACCTGGGATGAGTCCGGCTACATACTAGGAGCTGCGAGATATTGGAAACCTCACTCAACCTTTCTAAGCCTCAGTTTCCCCATCTGTGAAAAAGGATACGAGAAAATCTATTCATCCTGGTACCGAGGATTCTATCATTTGTGTGTGTGTGTGTATACACACCTTAGAGGAGTGTTCCTCAAAACGTGATGCTCAGAATCACCAGGAGATCTTGTTAAAATAAAATAGTGGCAAGAGTTCACAGCAGCACTCTTCCCTGTCCTGTGTGGTGGCCACAAGCCATGTGTGGCTATTTAACACTTGAAATGTGGCTTTGCGTGACTAAAGAACCAATATTTTTACTTTAATTGTAATTAATTTAAATTAAGTGGGCACATGTCCCTGGTGGCTACCTGATTGGGAGGGCAGACCCAGAGCAATGCCTGACACAGTAAATCCTGACAGTGTATTTCAACTAGACCAGCGGTTCTCCAAGTGTCCCGGGACAGGAAGCATCAGCATCATCTGGGAAGTTATTAGAAATGCAAATTATCAGGCTCTACCTGGATCAGAAACACTGCGCTTGGAGCCCCGCAATCTGTTTTCACTGAACCTCTAGGTGAGTCTGATGCAATAAGTGCCCTCTAATGAAAGTGGGCCCCCATTTGTTTCTTAGCTGCACAGAAAACAATGGTGACTTTGACAGTGGATGGTACCTTAGATTCACTGACATTCTGTAAACATGTGGCATTTTTAATGACAGCACAATGCCTGGGCCTCCAATGCTGTTAGGATTTTAAAGGTTACTTCTTCGTCTTGTATGCATCCTTAGCAAACTGCTGCATGCCATCCATTAATGGCTTTGGTGACTGTCCCGCAAAGACTCCTAACTTTGCAGATGAGGAAATTAAGGGCCAGAGAGGAAGGGAGGATCTGCCCAAAAGCATACAGCCAACTGGTGAAGGGCCTTGACCCCAGAGCCCAGATTTCTCTTAGGATTCTAGAGCTGGAGACCACCTTGGGTAGCCAGGGAAGTTGAGGTATGGGTAGGGATTAAGTGTCTTATCTAATGTTACACTGTGTGGGACATAAGAGCCAGGACAGGAAGGGCTCTGAAGGAGCAGCTATCCGGTGCCTCCCCAATGCGCAGGCTAATTATTAGAATTAGCCTGAGGATGTATGTGTGTATGTGTATATATGTATATGCATGTAAGTATGCACCTATGTGTATGTATATACAGCTGACCCTTGAACAAAGCAGGGATTAGAAACTCTGACCCACTGCATAGTTGAAAATCTGCAGATCACTTAAGTCAGCCCTCTGCATATGCGGATTCATTGACTATGAACAACATGGATTTGAATGGAGCGAATCTACTTACAGGCATACATTTTATCCACATATAAGTGAACCCATGCAGTTCTCTGTGTGTGTGTGTTGGGGGGGGGGGACTTCCCAGGCCCAGCCTCACCCTCCTGAACCTCGCTCTGGAGGAAGGGCCTGGAAATCTGAAAGAAGAGTCACATCGTAGGCCTGCGTTAGAGTCTAAAGACTCGATGGTAAAAACTACCCCCAAAATCTCCTGCACGGCCCCTAGAGTACAGTTCTCCAGGGTCAACAGCTCTCTTCTCTGCCTTCGCAGCATTTTTTCAGCTGAACACCATGAAGTATGGACTGCATTTGTGGGCTCCACTGTTCAAACGAAGATACATAGCTTTGTGTACTTGAAACACTCCGTCCTGCCACTTTGCCAAGTCTGCACAATTGAATTCCAAGCTAATGAACTATAGACGCTGTTTGGCGTTCCTCTGAGAAACGTCCCCCAACTTAGTCTGAACACCCACTAGTTTGGGGGACAGGTCTAGTCTAGTCTAGTCTAGTGCTTCTTAAACTTTAACATACATACGAATGCACTTGGTTCAAGTGCAAAATCGAATTCATTTGGCCTGGAGAGAGTTGGAAATGCTGCTGTTCTAACAAGTTATCCAGTGAGGGCCCAGCCGCTGGTCCCGGACCACACTTTGCGTAACAAGGCTCTGTCTAGTGAGGCCCACGCCCTGGCTGTAAGTCTAGGAGGGGATGGGGTGAACAGTAAGAGGAGATATCAGGGGTTGAGGAAAGAGAGAAGGGGAGGGGCTGAGCCAGACGTGCTCACCCGGGCAGATGCTGCCTTTGAGGTTCTCCAGCAGGTGCGTCATGGTGCTGAAGTCAGGGGAGTAGGACACGTGCAGCTCCGCGGGCTCCGAGGCGATCTCGCGCAGCTCCTCCTCCACCGCCTTGCCCACACCCACGGCGTACATGACGATGCCTACGGAGGGTACAGGGGGCGCCCTAGACCTCAGGAAAGTCACCTCCCCGCGTGCAACCCAACCCCACGCCAGCGCGTCTCGCGCCAAGCTCACCTTCCTCCTTGGCGCGCGCAGCCCACACTGAGATGTCATCCTGGGAGCGGCCATCGGTGAAGACCAGGCCCACGCGAGGTACATTGAGGACGCGGGGCCGCGCGCCCTGCGCCTCGGAGAAGCTGTGTTCCACCATGTGGCGCAGCGCCAGCCCCGTCATGGTACCGCGCTCCATGTACTCAACAGCCAGGACTGCCTGCTTCACCTCGGCCGCTGTGCCATAGCGGCCCAGAGGGAACTCTGTGCGCACTCGGCTGGAGAACTGCACCATCCCCACACGCGTGCCCTCGGGGGACACGTCCAGGAAGTCCACGATCTGGTTCACAAAACGCTTCACCAGCTCGAAGTTCTGAGGGCGCACGCTCTTGGAGCCATCGACCAGCAGAACCAGATCCACGTGGCCCTCCCGGCACCCTAGGCAGTTAGGAGAAGGTCTTGGATGGAGAGACCAGAGTCATGGCTGGCAGCAGCCGTCCACCCACCTCGTCATTCATTCATTATACAACAGATACCTTCTGGGCCAGGCAATGGCATGATGCATTGTTACTATTATTATCAGCATCATTACAACCTTTGCTATTTATTAAGTGCTGAGCACAATAAACCAGGCAATATGCTAAAAGCATCTTAACAATAACAATAATAATAATATCCGCAACTACAATGGTTATCTTTATTGATCATCTACTATGTACCAAATGGAATTCTAAACACTTTACCAGTATTAACTATACTAAAGAAAAACAAAAACATTATTATGTGACAGCTTACGGTGTGTCAGGCGCTGGGCTAGGAGATTTATATGATGTTTCTCAATCTTCCCAATAACTTTGGGGATTATCCCCATTTTCTGTAACTCGAGGTTCTGAAGTATAAAGTGTTTTGCTCTGGATTCCATAGCCAGGGTTTGAAACTAGGTCTTCTGGCCTCAAAACCCAAACTCCCAAGTACTCTGCAATGTTGACTTCCCTGTTCTGAGCCAGGGACGTTGCTAGTCCTGAAGGTGTTTCAACAATAAATGTAACATAATCCCGATCCATAAGGAAATTACGATAGAGCAGAGCAGTCATATGTGCCCCATGCTACAGCAGAGAGCCTGAGGTAAGAATAATTCATTCTTCCTGGAGTGGGTGAGGAAGGCTGCATGGAGGTGGTGACATTTGACTTGGTCTTCAAAGAAGAGTGGGAGTTCTCCAAGGCATAGAGGGACATTCCAGATGGTGAGGGCAGAATATGCAGAGGCATGGAAGCTCTCGACACATTTGGGGATAGACAGGCCAGTCTGACTAAAGTGTTCACGTGTGGCAGGAGACAGGCTTATGAGGTTGGCTGAAGCTGACTGTGATGAGCTAAGGCAGTAGTTTCAAAATGTGACCACAACCCACAGTAAAGAACAACTGTAATAATACATCATGATGTACTACATATGCTCACATACAATTAAAATTACATTGCATGAAACAATATTTATTCTTTCTACATGCTGTAAACTCTATTTTTTCTTTCTTTCGTGTTAATACTGGTTGTAACCCCCTAATTTGATTTCATTATCCATGAATGTGCTTGTATCCCCCATTTGAAAAACTCAGGGGTAAGGCATTTGATCTTTATTCCGTAGGCACTGGTAAGCCACAGATGGCTTTTGAGTGAGGGAAGAATGTGATCAAATACAGGAGTGGGCAAAAGTAGGTTATAGTTGTTTGTATGGAAAATAATACAATAATCAACAAATAATAATACAAGAATAAACTTTGTGTTTCAATACTCACAACTGTAAACTTACTTTTGCCCACCCATGTATGTATTTTTTTTAAATTAACCTTGGGCCCTGGCTGGTTTGGCTCAGTGGATAGGGCATCAGCCTGTGGACTCAAGGGTCCTAGGTTCGATTCCGGTCAAGGGCATGTATCTTGGTTGCAGGCACATCCCTAGTGGGGTGTGTGCAGGAGGCAGCTGATTAATGTTTCTCATCAATGTTTCTAACTCTCTATCTCTCTCCCTTCCTCTCTGTAAAACATCAATAAAATATATTTTTTTAAAAATTAACCTTGGCCAGTCAGTGTTGCTCAGTGGTTGAGGGTCTATGAACCAGGAGGTCACCATTCCATTCCTAGTCAGGGCACATGCCTGGGTTGTGGGCTCGATCCCCAGAACTGGGCGTGCAGGAGGCAGCCAATCAATGATTCTCTCTCATCATTGATGTTGCTATCACTCTCTCTAAAATCAATAAGAATATATTGGCAACAGGGTAAAGAATTGAAGAGAAAGAGATAGAGGCAGGGGCAGGGCATGGCACATCCTCCAATGCCATTACCATCACCTACACTCACACATTCACACCACATCCACACCGAAGTCAGAATGCTCAGAACGTGAGCATGGGGGCAGGGACAGACAGTGTCCCCTCCCACCCATAACTCACGGTTGCAGCTCTTGCCATCTGCCTGGAGTTGCCGTCCATCAGGACACAGGCAGCGGTAGGTGAGGCCATCACTCACACACTGGAACTCACATCCATGGTCTATGCCGTTGCAAAGGTCCCGAGCTGAGAGAAGAGGCAGGTCAGGATAAGTCAGGGTGGACTCCACTAGCTAAGACCCCTTTGCCCCTCTGCACAATGACAGACCCCTCCTCACCGTGACAGCTCCTCCCATCAGGTAGCAAGTCATGGCCTTCTCTGCAGCGGCACCTTGGCCCACCAAGGGTGCTGACACACTCATGCTGGCAGCTGTGGTTCCCAAAGCTACAGTGATCAATGACTGGTGGGAAGGAAAAGGCAGCAAGATCTCGCTTCTGATTGGAGCCATTAGAGACCTCAGTCCAGGGTGCTAGAGTGTGGGGGGGAAGGGGACTCGCTCACCCCTGTAGCTCCCCTGGTCCTGCTGGAGTACAAAGCCAGCTCTGGAGCAACAGAAATAGGGACCTAGGGGACTGACAAAGTGTTGCTCACAGCCATGAGTCCCTTCTGTGCACAGGTCAATGGCTGAGGAAGAGGGGAGGCTGGCATATACGTTGGGGGCTGCACTTCTCAGGCCTGACAGCGCAGCTTTTAAAAAATACCCATTCCCCACCCAGCTGGCATGGCTCAGGAGGTCGATTCCCGGTCAGGGCCCATGCCCTGGTTGCAGGCTTGACCCCCAGTGTGGGGTGTGCAGGAGGCAGCTGATGCATGATTCTCTCCCATCATTAATGTTTCTATCTCTCTATCCCTTTCCCTACTTCTCTGAAATCAATAAAAATATTTTTTTAAAAAATCTATTCCTGGACAGCAATTCCCAACTACCCTGATTTAGTTAACCTGGGGCGGTAACAGGCATCTGTGATTCCTATATGGACAGGCCTCCTTGCTCTGGGCCAGCTCAAGACCCAGATGCATCCCAGAGTGCATCTCACTAAGCCAGGATTAAGACTGAGAAGCCATAGCTGTGCAGGACAGGGCCCCTGCCCTGAAGATGCTCACTGACTAATGCAGGAGGACTTTCCGTCCACAGGCTGACGCTCTATCCACTGAGCCTCCAGTTCCCCTCCTGCCAAATGAGGAAACAATGGGAGAGAGCCATTGCTATTTACAGCTTCCCTCTGGGGAAGGTGAGCTACTGCCCAGCTGCGTATCTTGATGGCTTAGATGTGCAAAGATATCCTAGTGCTACACTGGGGAATAAGGGCTGGGGAGAGGTGAATTATCCTGCATAAAAAAAAGTGAGAATTTTGGGTTTTCTAGAAAGGAGGGGGAAGTGGAGAGAGGGAGAAAAAGAACAAGATAAAGGGTGTGAAGATGAGTGCCTGTGTGGGTTGAGAATGCCAGTAAGGAAATCCCTTGCAGCGTGTGACCAAGGGCTTCCAGGGTCAAGGGTGCTTAGCAGTCAATTATGTATAAAATGGATGTTTCAGGGGACATCTGTAAGGCTTTCAGCAATAAAGATTTTTGGGAAAGGATGCTTCCTTTGGTGTGTGTACTGGTATGTTTGGCTTTACTGAGATGTAATTCACACCTGTGTCCCCCCCCCGCATCTTTAGTGAAATGGACATATGTATGCACTTACGAGTACACACACATGTTGTTGTGTGCACAAGTGTGTGAACCAAGGAAGAGGCTGATTTATGGGCATGGAACAAGGACAGCATGTGTGGGGTTGAGAAACTGAGAGAAGAGCCATAAACTGATTGAATTCTGCAGAAGCTGAGTGAGAGGGGGCCACAGAAAGTAATTTCCCACTTGGGAAATTCCCAGAGATCTGGGGGAGGGGTTGGGATGTTCGTGGGTCATCACATGGGGTTGCAAACCAGTGTTGTCAAAGTTCTAGAAACAAGAAACCCCCAGTGGACATTATGGGGATCGCATGACCTCACTTTCCAGGTTGTGGTGAGGTTGGGAGATAACGTATGCAGTGCTCCAAGCACAATGTCATATTAACCTGGTACTCAGCGCATGGTATCTGTCGTTAAGATGAAAGGAATGCACACAGATACACTTGAAAAAGAAAGTCCCACTTGTACAAGCAAAGGCATTGTGGGCCGTGGCTTTTCAGGAGGCAAAAATAAAGAACCCGGCCTTGAGAGATTTTCAGGTGCAGGGAGGAGCAGGAAGAGAGCCCAGGTGAGCAGCCCAGGTGAGATGCAGAAGCAGGAATGACAGCATGTACATGGCAGGGGTGGTGGTGTATGGAGTCTGTAAGTGAAGACTCCAACAGTGTCTAAGTTACAGAAACTGCAAAGACATGCCTGTGAGAAGACACAAACACGTTGGGGAAGTGTTTCAGAGCCAGACAGCGTGAAAGAGTGGACAGGAGGATGCAGAAAACACACTTAATTCTGGGGTCACGGTTTCTCCCCGTGGTCGCGTCAAGGACTTGTGTGGTTCCAGGCATGCCTTCCCTTTCTCAGACCTACAAAGCGAGGGAGCTGGACTTTACTTCCAAAGCCCCTTCCAGACCTACTGGGCTGATGCTGGGGCAATGGGGAGCCTCAGAAGGCTCAGGATTGCAGAGCCGGAATAGTTCTCACCCAAACAGCCCTTGTGATCTGCTGCTAGCTGGTAGCCGGGGTTGCAGGTGCAGTGGAAGGTGCCAGGGGAGCTGACACATTGGTGCTGGCAGCCGTGTCCCCCCTCAGCACACAGGTTCTTTCCTGAGGACACACAAGAGTAGAACAGCAGGGGACAGATGGGCAGAACCCTCCAACAGGAGACAGCTGGGCGGGGTCAAAGGCAGGAACCATGATCAAGTATGGACTTAGGTGGGATATGATTTCACTCGAGGAGGGCCCATGTGAGTGGGAAGGAAAGCTTCGGGAAAGAATAAGGCCCTGTGCACAGCCCTTGTGAGTAGGCTCAGAAGAGGGAGGCTGGGCTATATGTGTAATGGACTGGGGCAGGACTATGCAGGGGCAAGGTAGAGAGGCGGAGAGGCGCTGAGTCCAGGTGGGCGGAGTCACTGGAGGTGTGACCCAAACAGCTCTAGCGGCTTGGAGGAGGAGCTAAAATGCGAGCGCTGTGGGTGAGACAGGGCTCTTTGCAGTGGGCAGTTGGCCCTGGTCTTTGAGGGGCGGTGCTTCCAGTGTTGAGGGGCGGTGTTGGAGGTGGACATGAAGCCTGGGGTAAACTACACACAGCTCATCTAGTTGGAGAGTGCGCCCAATGTTGCTCCTGGTGGGTGAAGCCGAAGCAAAAGTGGCCAGAGGCGGCCTGTGACACAGCGTGGCTGCGTGGTCTTGAGCGCCTCCACTCTCTGGTGCGCGGGGCCCCGCCTGGGGTGGGTGCCCTGGGGTAGGAATGGGAATCGAGGCCCAGGGAGCCTCGCTCCAGCGCTCCCCTAACTCACCACACAGCCGGCCCTGGAACTGCAGGCCAAACTCCTGGATAAGGTCGAAGGACTCGACCAGGAAGACATGCTCGTCCAGAGGGGGCGAGGCCATGGCGCGCAGGGAGCCCACGTCGGCGCGCTGCACCCCCACCGCATAGATCTCGATGCCGCGGGCGCGCGCCTGCGCCGCCACCTCGGCCACCCGATCCTGGGGCCGCCCGTCGGTCACGATCACAGCGACCCGCGGCACGTGCGCCTCCAGCGGGCGCGCGCCTTCGGCCACGCTGAAGGCCACGTTCATGGCGTACTGGATGGCCAGCCCCGTCATGGTGCCCTGCGCCAGGGGCACCAAAGCGCGGATGGCGCGCTCCATGTCCTCGCGGCGCGAGAAGGCGCCGAGCCGGAAGACGCTCTGCACCTGACTCGAATACTGGATCACGCCGACGCGCGTGGCGTTGGGCCCCACGTCCAAGCGGCGGAGCAGGCCCACCAGGAACTGCCGCATGGTCTCGAACTCGAAGGGGCGCACGCTGCGCGAGCTGTCAATCACAAACACCAAATCCAGGGGTCCAGTGCGGCACCTGGGACCTGCAAGGAGATCAGAAGGGCTTTCCTAGGTCAGCGAGGCCTCCTCTCCGAGGAGATCCCAGGGAAGACCAGGACGGAATGGCACTCCCCCTGCATAACTGCCCCACACGGAACTACCCTAGCAACTGCACCTTAGGTGCCTTCACTTGCCCAGCATGTGCTGGGGGCCCGGGCTGGGAGACTTCACCAATCCTCTACCCGACAGCTCTGAGGGCTACTCCGAGGAGCCATTACCCCTTTGGGAGAGGGAGAGGAACGTCGAAACTCCAATGCCTGTAGGAGCCACGTGGGCAACATAAATGAGTGAGCCGGTGGGGTGGGATGGCGGGCACCTAGAGAGCCTGTATCCCTCCTAGAGTGGGCAGCTGCAGCCAAACGTTGCGTGCAGCCATGCAGATCTGTGCTGGCAGGTCCTTTGATTTTTAAAGAGAAGTCCCGAATATGGGTTTTTATGTGAAATCTCTTGATTTTTTTTTAAATTAACTCGGAAAATGTTAACACCAAGTGGGCATCCTGCGTGAGCCCAGTCTGGTTATCTCTAAGCCACAGCCTACAGACTGAGGCCCAGAGAGGTGAAAGGGTGAATTCGAACCCAGCCCTGGGGGCCCCAAAGTCTTACTTTTCTCTCCCAGCAGGCCTCGCTGGCCGCAGACAGAAAACCTGCTGTTGCTCCTCTCCCTCCCCGTCAGGGCGGGGCCCTGCTCACCTTGGAACTGGAGCTGGGTTTCCCAGGGCCGGAGAAGGAGCAGCAGTAGGGCCAGTGGTGAGCGTGGGAGGCCCCTCATGGCACTTGGGGGACAGGAAACAGGGTGTCCGAGCCTGGAGGGAGGAAAGGAAAGGTCAAAACAACAGGATCTGCAGAACCCTCCTTCTGGGTGAGGGGCAATTGGAGGCGCAGGAGGGTCCCGGGTTTATTTTAAGAATCTCTCTACTTTTGTGTATCTTTTCACAATAATTCGTTACATTGCAGTAAGATTGCCGAATTCCTTGTGCCAGGCACAATGGTAAACGCTTCTCACGCATTGTGGCATTCAGTCCTCTGGACGATTCTATGAGGCCTGCTGTTACGGTCCCCATTGTACAGATTAGGACACAGGCTCAACGTATTTAAGCGCCCGGTACCCGGTCTCACGACAGCAAGGTGGCTGCGCCGGGATCCAATCCTACACCCAGGGGACTGGCAGGACCAGCCGACGTGTTCCACGCCCTCGTTTCTGGGGAAGGAAAACCTCTGCAGAAGGAAGCCATTCCCCATCGCGGGTCCCCTTCCCCTCCCCGTACCAGGCGCCTCTGTGCGGCTGTCCTTCACACACACACACACACACACACACACACACACACACACACACACACACACACACACACACACACACACACACACACACACACACACACGGCCGAGCGCTCCCGGTTGGGAGAGTAAGGGGCAGGCACTGCGTGGCCAAAACCCACCTCGGACCTAATTCCAGGCTTAGTGCCTCGACTCCCCTCCAGCTCTCAGGAGAAGCCGCCAGGGGGCGCCTTCCGGGTCCGGCTTCGTTGGCTCGGTGGCCGTGAGAAGCCCACACCTGCCCCGCAGGTGCCCCTGCCCAGAGCAAACAGCGAGCCGGGAGCCCGGGGCCTTGAGATAAGGCAGGGGCTATATCCGGCACCGGGGCCCGGGAGCAGGGTGCGCAGGGTTCTGAGGGCGGCAGCACCGGGCGCACCCAGAGGGCTGCGAGGGAGCAGCACGCGGCCATGGACCCTGTGGGGGCAGCAGGTGAGCGTTTACCCTCCCGAGGCCTTTGACGAAGCCCCTTGAGAATCACGAGAAAGACTCCCATTGTACAGATGGGGAAAATGAGGCCCAAGAAGGCTGCCCACGAGCTGCAAAGGAACCTGGGACTCCTTGTTCCCCTTCTTCCTTTTGAGTTGCCTGGCAACCTCGTGTCTAGGAGCCGCTGGACCTCTTTTCTTTGCATTCACGCCCTCTGCTCCCTACCCACTCTGCGCCCCGTGCTGAAGCTGCGTTAGCCGTTTTTCTATGGCTGTCTCTCGGCGGAGGGGCCAGCCGCCCCTACCCCAACCGCAGCCCCGCCCCTCCCCCCAGTCCGTGAATGGGCCTATTCTGAGCAAGGTCGGGTGCAGCCGCTCACTCCAGGCGGCCTTTCCGTCCCGGATCCTCTCTGCCTCCGCCTTCAGGCCCTGGTAGAGGAACAAAAATCCATCTGGCAGAGACCGTCACGGAGGGTGACTAAGCCAGATGTGCCAGCTGCTGGAGGTGGGAAAGTGCGGAATGCTTTCTCTAGCTTGGGCATTGCTGAGGCCAGCATCCCGGCCCCCCCACAGCAGGAGGGCTTTAAAAGGCACACGGGGCTTTTGCCACCTCTCATCCTTTCCTACTTTCAGAAGCCTCCAGCCCCCCCAATCTTGATTAAAGCCGCCCTTATCTTGCGTGAGCAAACATCTCACCTGGCATCCTACCTGTGCCCCAGGAACCCTAGAAAATCAAAACAGCGGCTGCCTCAAAGTTCATCACCTTTCCAACCCCCTCCTTCTACAGAGGAAGGAACTAGGTCCAGAGACACTAGTGTCTCACCCAAAGCCACACAGCAACGTGGTGACAAGGCTGAGCTAGAACCCAGAGCTCCTTGGAGGGGTGACTCTAATCCTGCGTTAAAATGAACGATTTGGAAATGCCTTTAGGGTGGGGAGAGCGGGCTCCAGGGGGAGGAGTGCTGGGAGTGAGCACCTTGAGGAGGTTCCTGGAGGTTCCCGCGGGGAGGAGACTGGGAACACGTCCCCTCCCCTTTTCGGGGGGCTTGCTGGTGTGGACTCAACTTGGAAAGGGCCCCACGGAAGTGGGAAGGGCACTGCGGGTCAAGTGCGGACACCATAGGGGGTGCAGCCGCGGCTAAGCGCGGCCGCCTGGCCTGGCTGGCGGCCTGCTCCCCCGCAGAACCCCCGGGCCCTTTGACTCACCTGAACCTGCGGGACGGAGCGGACGGGCGGAGCCTGGCGGGCGGCTGGAGCAGGTAAGGGCGCGGGCAGCGTGCCCGAGGAGGGGACAGCCCGGCAGCTGCCGCGAGCGCGGGCGGCGGCGCATTTAACCGGGCGGGCGGGTGGGGAGGGGGAGCGCGGGCGGCGACCCTCCCACTGGCAGGGCGATCCCCTCGCTCCGAGGGCGGGGCGGGGCCTGCGCGGCGCCCCCGGCTCCACCACCCGGGGAGCCGCCGGCTCGGCCCGCAGGCCCGGAATTCGGTGCCGCGGGAGGCTGGGCGGCCGCCCTCTCCGCAGCCGGAATGAGCTGCAGGCCTCGAGCCACTTCCCCCGGAGAGCCCCAAGGGGTGGAGCGGGGCTTGGCCGGGCCGCCATTTGCCTGGGCCCGCTTCCGAGGGAGCGGCCGGCTCTTGCCCTCCGCTGTCCCCTCCAGGAGCGAGGACACTGGTTCTGCGACGGGGGTGAAGGGTTCAGAACAGCCTCGGTTCGTGGCTCTCCCTGGCCCCACTGGTCGTCCCTCAAATCTCTGCATCACGGACTCCTTTACCTGTTCTCTGCAATTGCATGAGTCTTGGGCTCACCCACCCACCCTCACCCACCCCCACCCATTAAAACTCACAGGCTGAGAAGCCATCAGGCCCTAGGCTCTGCCTGGCCCGCTCCACATGGCATGGAGGCCCTGCGATCAAGGAAAGTACAACTGAGACAGTAACAGGCCTCTGCTCTGCAGAGGAAGGAGGGAGGGTTGTTTTGATCAGGGAAAAACTGAAATGCTCTTCTCTCCCACTCCCAGGATACTGGGGACACGGGTGGGGGGGGCCTTCCACGTTTGCAGGTGTCTGCCAGCAGGCAAAGAGCACTCTGTCCCCTGGCATCAAGTCTTCCCCAGGTGGGTCCCCTCAGGGTGCAGGGAGAGCCAGGTGCCCTCACACAGTCTGCCTCCATCCCAGGGCCAACACAAGTTGGGTCTTTGTGCTGCTGGGGCATCTCCCCAATGCTCCAGGCTACAATGGGCGTGGAGCCAGGCCGGCAGCGTGGTGCCTGGGTGGTCCAGGTGGGCTCCCTGCAAGCCTCACTGAGAACCATGCAGCCCAAATATTTAGCTCATGACTTGCATGCGTCCACGAGTGGTCACCACTAGAACTTTATTTCATCCAACATACGTGGCTTCGAACTCCATGCCACCTCATCCTCTGATGCTCTGCTGTGCCTCCCAGGGCATCCCCAGAGCGCACCACTGTCCTGAGGGAAGGCGTGCGCCGGTGCTTGCAGCTGCAGTGCGAGCAGACGGTGCGGATCCTGCACGCCAAGGTGGCCCAGAAATCATACGGAAATGAGAAGCGGTAGGTGCCTCATCCACCCCTCCCACATCACTTTGGCATTTGGCCCCGTGCACTCCTCCTATTTAGCATTTTTTGGAACCTGAAGAGGACTGGGGCTCAGCTATTGGCTGATCATGGACCTTTCCTTCAGCCACCAATAGTCCCCACTTTGGTCTTAGCAGAAGCTCCCTGGGAATCTACAGTCTCCATTCACTCACTCATTCACCCATTCATTCATACTTTCACGCAACAACTAGTAACTGAGTGCTTGTCATGTGCCAGGCTCTCTGGGCACCGCTGGGCACTGGGCATATAGCTGAACAAGACAAATACCGTCCCTGCTCAAATGGCATCTTCATTCTGGTGTGGAAGAGACAGACAATCAAGTCCCCACAATCAATGAACAAGATCCCGACGAAAGCTGGAAGGGAGCAGATAGTGCAATGTGATAGAAACAGAAGGGAGGGCACTTTTGCTAGAAAGGTCAGGTAACGTCTGATCTGAGACTTGAATGTGAAAATGGAGCCAGACAGGAGAGAGTCTGGAGGAATCGTGTTCCAACGAGGAAAAAGAGAAAATGCACAAACCCTGAGGCAGTACCAACATGGCCTGTTTGAGGTACAAAAGAAGTACCGTGGCTGCCGTTTGAGAAGGGGGTGGGGATGTAGAAAATCAAGTTGGAGAGGTAAGCAGGGGCCAGATTATGTGAGGGCTTTGAATTTAAACGATTGGAGGATTTTAAGAAGATGGGTGACACGATTTTAAGACTTGATGAGTGGCTCATGGTTTCACACATAAAGATGTGGAGGTGCCAAGAAGCCAGTGGATTCTGGATACGTTTTAAAGGTGGAGTGGAGAAGGCTAGGATGTTCATGGCGTTCCCAGTCTTGGAGGAGCCTGGGGAGGGAGGTGGGAAAGGTGGAGGGAAATTCTTTCAGATTTCTGCTCCCTTTAAGATGCCTACAAGACAGAACAGTGTGGAGATGATACACGAACTCAGCGCTTACATGTCTCCGCAGGTTCTTTTGCCCCCCGCCCTGTGTCTACCTCGCAGGTCCTGGCTGGAGGGTGAAGCCAGTGCCGGGCCAAGGTGAGGGCCACGCGGTAGGGATTGGGAGCGGGGCGGTTCGCTGACCCAGTCTCGCCGCGCCCTCTGGCGGCGAGAAGTAGGCTTGCCCGGCCCCTGAGTTCACCCGGAGTCCTCCCGAGCCCGCCGGCGTCCCCTTCCAGCCCACCCAGCAGGGGAACCCGGGCCCACTGTCTGCGGTTACATGGGACTGGACGGCGCATCCGGCAGCGCCGCCGAGACGCAGAAGTTAAATTTCGAGGAGCAGCCCGACTCCAGGGTGAGAGTGCGCGGGAGGGGGTCCCGGGCCTGCTCCCGCCCTTGCCTCTTCCTGGGGAGGAGAGCTCATTTACTCTGCAGAAGCCACGCGACAGGTAGGGAGGGGCCTGGACACCGAGGGTCTGCAAGGAGGGTGCACCGGGAGCTTGGACTCCGCCGCTTCCGTCACGTCCGACGGGGCGGACGTCAGAAAACTGGGGGGACGAGGGTTCACCCCAGGCGGACAGCTGGGATGAGCCGGCCCCACCCCCGAACCCCGTAGGAGTTCGGTTGCGCCAAGACCCTGTACATCTCAGACACAGACAAGAGGAA
>PVJC01004513.1:22983-63548 GCA_004026665.1 Murina feae
TGAGAGGGGGCGGGGACCCCGTCTGGCTGAGCCAGTGCAGCTGATCTCTGGGAATAAGTTAGAGAAGCAAGGGCGGAGAGGAGAGGGGACCACACCAGTCTTGAGTGTGCGAGTTAGGGACGGGGTAGTTGGGGGGCCCTGAAATGGCCAGCAGACACTGAACTAGACACAGATTAGAAGTGACAATAAAAAGACAGAGGAAATTCAGTTAAAAATATGTACTCAGGGCTTGCTCTATGCCTGGCTCTGTGCTGGTGCGGGATCCCTATAAAACAAGGACAAGTGTGTGTTCTGGAGGAACACAGTCTAGCAGGGAGGGGGGCATGCATAGAGGATCAAAGAGGCAGTTGAGACAAGTACTGTCCTGGGTGCCAAGTACTGGAGGATTTGAGACTATAAGGGGAGAAAGCCTGGGTAACAGTGACACCACTACGCCCGACGGGAGCGGGCTGGAAGGGGGAGGTGAGGGTGGGGTAGCTTTCCTGGAACACATTCTATGCATCAGCCTATTTGATGCTCACGGTGTCCCTGTGAGGTAGGTACTGTCACTGTTCTCAGGTTGTAGATGAGGAAAATGAGGTTTGGAACATTCATCCATTCATTTGAGACACATCTGGGCCTATCCTATTCCAGGCGTCTTGCCCAAGATTGGCCAGCTAGGACGTGGTCCAGCCAGGATTTGGACTTTTGTCAGTGTGACTCTGGAGCCCAGCTCTTACTC
This sequence comes from Murina feae, assembly GCA_004026665.1. Taxonomy (NCBI): domain Eukaryota; kingdom Metazoa; phylum Chordata; class Mammalia; order Chiroptera; family Vespertilionidae; genus Murina; species Murina feae. The sequence continues at coordinate 23,705 of PVJC01004513.1, forward strand.
CTACACCACACTTGCGTCTGTGAAAAACCCTGAAGGCTGTCTCAGATCCAGGCAGGGCTCTGGCTGACCCCTGGCATCAGGAAAGGGCCAGGGAGGCGTAGGTGTTACAGTGTCATGGGTACAGCGCAGATTCTGGAGCCAGGTGGCCTGGCTTTGAACCCTGGCTCTACCCTTCGCTAGTCCAGTGAGATAATATCATCTACCTCTGAGGGTTGTTGACAAGTTCAAATGAACTAATACCTATAAAGGATTTAAAACAGTACCTGACACACAGCAAACTTTAGCTGTTATTCAGTGGATGGGAACTTGGGCTAGTGTAAATTGAGCTCCTATAGTATGCCTAGTGCTGTGAGGGGAGAGAGGGAGACGACCCAAGGCTTTCTCCCCAGGTGGTCAAAATCTAATCAGAAACAAACTGGCTCTTCCTGTGTGAGAGGCTGGAAGAGATCAACATCGAGCCCTGGAAACATTGGGCTGCTGTGTCACACCACATGGCCTCTGCTTATGCAGCCCCCCAAGCACTTCTACCTACTTCACGCTCCCCAGCTGAGGGTGTACCCTCCTCCAGGAAGCCCCGTCCTTACACACCAGACTGAAATTTTACATTTATGTCCCTGTTTCCCCTCTGAGACCGTGAGTTCCTCCAGAGCAACACTGGGTCTGATTCACCCTTTGGGGCCCAGCACCCAGCTCAGTGCCTGCCACACTTAGTGAGCACTTGATAACGGTATACTGAGCTGAAGGATGCCCAGACAGCAAAAAGGAGCAGGCGCAAGTGCAGAAGCTGGTACTGAACAAATAGCTGTGAAATATGAATGCCCACTGTGTCTAGGCTGGTGGGCGTATGAGTCTGATGGGCACAGGGGACAGACCAGGTGTGTCTGGCATGTCCAAGGGACCCGGCCAGGGCACTGATTCCATCTCCCCTCTCAGTGTGCATATCCTCGGGCTCCAAGGTCTCCCTCTTCAACCGCCTGCGCTCTCAGACGGTCTCCACGCGCTACCTCTCCGTGGAGGACGGGGCCTTCGTGGCCAGTGCGCGCCAGTGGGCTGCCTTCACCCTCCACCTGGGTAATTACACCAGTGGGCAGGGGCTGGGCACTTGCATTCATTCGCTTCTTTGATCTTCACCACAACCCTTCAAAGAAGGTAAACTCCACTCTTAGAACTGAGGCTTTGAAACACAGATTTGCCAGGGGTCCCGGTGAGGACCCAAGCCTGCGGCTGCAGTGTCCAGCCCAGGCCCTCACTCAGCCCCTGTCCCAGGGGTCAGACACTGGCGAGGATGGCCACAAGTGACCCCTCCAGGAGGAGAACCTCCACCATACCACAAGACCCACGTGGGAATGGGGTGGAGTCAGAGGCAAAAGGGCAGGGCTTGGAGCAGAAGCTTGGGGCCCTCTGAAATCCTCTTCTTCCTTCCTCCTCCCTCTCCCCACACCCCAGCTGATGACCACTCCTCCCAGGGGGACTTCCCACCTCGAGAGGGCTACGTCCGCTATGGCTCCCTGGTCCAGCTGGTCTGCACTGTCACGGGCATTACCCTACCTCCAATGGTATGGGAAGGAGGGTCCCCCAGATCCATGCGGAAGGTGACCCGCGTGGGCAGGGCCGGAGGGTGAGGGCCTGAGGCATAAAGACACCTAGTCAGTTCTCACCCAGGATACTCAGAGCTTTGTGGGGCTGGATAGAGGCGAAGGGCTGGCATGGGGGGGAGGGGGCCGCCAGTGCCCACATGGCTACAGGAGCAGCAGGAAGCTGGCTTGGAGGGTGGCATCCAGCATCCAGGCACCTTGCTGTCACACTTCCTGTCACCTTTTTGTTGTAGATCATCCGCAAAGTAGCCAAACAGTGTGCACTCCTCGACGTGGACGAGCCCATCTCCCAACTGCACAAGTGTGCACTCCAGTTTCCCGGGGGTGCTCCTGAAGGCGGCGGCACCTACCTGTCTCTTGCCACAGAGAAAGTGGTGCAATTCCAGGTGAGGAGTAGAGATTAGCAGCACCAAGCATCTTAGAAAGTCAGAGTGCAGAGAACCACACACACACAACATGTAAGACCATCATCATCGTAATGAGCTCTACTTCCTCCCAGGGAATGCCAGAACCAGAGACTATGGAGACGGAATCAGAGAATGTGTAAAAAAAATTATATTACTGAGCAGCACTCTTTCCCAAAGACTATTAGAATCCTAGAAGGTTGGAATATGCAATTGTAGAGTGTAAATGAAAACAACAAATAAGAGTATTGAGTATTATTGAGCAAAGACCATTCGAATCATAAGCTTGTAAGTCATAGAACTAACTGCAGGGCACAGCATTGCAGCGTTAAACATAGAATCCTAGAATCCTAACAAAACAGGCCTTCACAAGCCACTTCACCCAGCAAACTCATGTAACTGAGAGAAGTGAGGGGCCTTGTCCTAGCTCCAAGGGCAGGTAAACCGCAGCGCCTGGGGCTGGAACCCAGAACCCAGAAGCCCCAGCACCACCAACCAGAGTTCCTGCCCCTCCCCTCCCGTCTCGGCTCAGGCGTCCCCCTGCCCCAAGGAGGCCAATAGGGCGCTGCTCAACGACAGCTCTTGCTGGACCATCATAGGCACCGAGTCGGTGGAATTCTCCTTCAGCACCAGCCTGGCGTGCACCCGGGAGCCGGTCACCCCGGTGCCCCTCATCAGCACCCTCGAGGTGAATGGGGGGACTCTGGCGGGCTGCATGCGCTGGGGATGGGGCGCTGGCCCGTGGCCAGCCTTTCCCCCACACCTCCCGGTGCCACCCTCTCCCAGCTGAGCGGCGGGGGTGACGTGGCCACGCTGGAGCTCCACGGCGAGAACTTCCACGCGGGGCTCAAGGTGTGGTTCGGGGACGTGGAGGCCGAAACCATGTACAGGTACGGGCGGGGGAGCCTCCTTGGGCCCCGGGAACGGGGAGAGGAGGGTGCTTGTCATCAGCACCTCCCCCTGCCCCCCGGATGTCACCGCGGCCCTAACCCCGCGCCCCGCCCCAGGAGCCCGCGGTCCCTGGTGTGCGTGGTGCCCGTGGTGGCCGCCTTCGGCAGCGACTGGCGCTGGCTGCGCACACCCATCACGGTGGCGGTGAGCCTGGTGCGCGCCGACGGCCTCTTCTACCCCAGCGCCTTCTCCTTCACCTACACCCCCGAGTACAGCGCGCGGCCCGTCCCCCCGGGCGCGCCTCCGCCCGCCGCCGCCGCCGCCGCCACCGACGCCGATGCCGACGCGCTGCTGGAGAGCATCCACCGCGAGTTCACGCGCACCAACTTCCACCTCTTCATCCAGACCTAGGCGCCCGGCGGCCCGCCCCGCCCCGCCCTCTGCCCAGTTTGCAGCCCTGCAGTCCCAGCAGCCCAGACGGGTCTTCCCCGAGTGGCTGGTAGCTGGTAGCTGGCTCCTCCTTTGACATCTAGGAAGATGCTCTTTGCGTGCAGAGTGTGGCCCTCGCGCCTTTGTCTCCGGTTCACACTCTAACTCAATCTGTCTCTCTCCCTCAGTCACTTTGGAGATGTCTGTCCGTGTGCCCTGTCGCTCCATCTTTGTCTCTCTCTGTCTCTGTGTCTCCCATCGTTTCTCACGCCCAGGCCTGGTCTACAGACCCTACAGGTCCTGATCAGAGTGTGAGATGTGTCAGGAGTGTCAAGTGGCACCTGGAGGCCTGGGCCCCACCTGGAACACCTGGCCCTTCCTTGTACTCCCTATGGCTGGGGGCAGGCGCGGTGCCTTTGCCTGTGTTTCCGCTTTGGCTCGAATCTTTGGTGGTTGGACAGGTGCCTGGGCATCGAGAAGGTCTTGCCATCTTAACGATCCACCCCAGGCACTTCTCTTGCAGGCCCAATAGGATGCGGTCCTGAGGGTCAGGGGTCACTCTGCTGTGCTAACAGCACCCCAAGTCCAAGTGAGACTAATCTGTATGATCCACCCGTTCAAGGAGAGAGGTGCCCAGTGTACTCCCCCCCCACACACCCTCATACACACAGAGAGAGGAAACGGTGCAGTGAGCAGACAGCTTGTTCTGTGGGCCCTTTCTAGAGAAGACGCCAGCAGCCCTGACCCCTGTGCCTGCCATGGGGCCACCTGTCCACTCTGGCAATGAGTTACCCCTACCCCACCCCAAGCAAAGATGCACCCCCACACAGGACACAATAAAACTTTCCCGGGACAACTCAGACACATCTGAGATCAACTGGGCAGTAACCCAGCTGCCAGAGAAGCTTCTCTCCATGAGGCCTGGAAACCAAGTCGCAGGCCGACCCTGCGCAGCCTGCCCACCCTCTGCCTGCTCTGTGCTCTCCAGGGAAGCAGGAGAACCAGGCCGGGTCCTGACTCTGGCTGCTGGAACCAGGCTCACATATCACAGGTGCCAGCGACCTGTACTAGCTCCTCATGGTGCCAAACGGAGAGAACCAGTTTGAAATGTTGGTTCAGGGTTCTCACCTCCCCCGCTGCCTGAACTTTCCTTGAACTCTGAGGAGGAGCTCATTTCCTGCAGAACTCCTCCCCCAGAACATGGAAAGCCCCAGGAGAAGAAAGAAGGTGCTGACACTGCCCAAGAGGTTTGCTCTTTAGACTCCCCAGAGCCTCGATCAGCAGGGTGACCCGCTGTCACAGGGAAGGGGCAGCTTGTTCAAGGCCCCTCATGGCTGCCGAGAGCAAATCCTGGCCAAGGGGTGCAGGGCACAAGTTGAATGGGAAATGTCCCCGACTTGAGTGCACACCTCAGGAGAGCTTGGGCTCAGTGCCTGCGATGGTGCTGAAGCAGGAAGCCACTCAGAAGGAGCCTAAGAGGAGTTTCGCAGCCCACCACACAGGAAGTTGGGGCTCAAGGGCCCATCCAGCCCTACCCTCAAGGACTTCCTCTGCCACTCCACAGGCAGGCGTGGTGGAAGCCAAGAACCTAGGTTGGCCTGAGAGCCCTGGCCCAGCTGTGCAGCGTGCCTCAGGGCACCCGAGAACCCTTAGTCCCATCCACACAGCCCCCAGGAAGTCTATGACCTCAAAGCTCCAGCCCCAGCCTGAGTTCCAGCTGCTGGACTGTCCTTGGAGGTCCTCCTGGCCTGAGCCTGAATCCATGGAACATCACACTCCCTTCCCTGCCCACCCCCCTCATAGCCCTTCATCTTTTATCTCCTTCCCTCACATCACCCAGTTTCCAAGGTCTAAGGACTGACTCCACCCCTCCTTCCACACCAAAATAGGCTTCCTCCTTTCCTCTCCTGCCACTACCACCCTGTTCTCCAAACCCAGCTCAGATGGCACCGCCTCCAAGATTTCCCTAAGGCAGGATCGGCTGCACAATGTGTGGGGCCCGGTGCCAAAAGAAAATGTATGGCCCCTTGTGCCAAAATTATTCAGATTTCAAGACAGCGACAGCAGAGCCTGAAATCAAGGCAGGGCCCTGCTAAGCACAAGGCCTGTTGTGACTGTACATGTCACATGTCCATAAAGCAGGCCCTGGCTTCAGGCTTTCCGCCTTGTGGAAAACCTCCCTGGGACCACGTCCCCCTTGGAATAAAGGGCTTTATGTGCATTTCAAGTGTCCCCTATAGACTATGAGCTTCAAGTGGAAAGGAGCTCATCACCTGCATATTCTGGAGGGCGCAGTACAATGCTTGATATTGTGTTGGGCTCAACAAATACCAAATTGCATCCCATTGCCTTGGCGGATATCTGGAGATTGCAAGCGCAAAGTGAAACCAGCAGGTGGCACTGTTCCCTTCCTGAGAATTGTGTTTTCCTACTGTCAGAGTTCCTCTAGTTAATCTTCCCTTTTTCAAGCTCTCAGGATCAGAACTTTCCAGGGTTGAGAAACTTTGCTCCCATTCACATTTCCTCCTCATTTTTAGAGATGGGGAAACTGAGGCTCTTAGAGAGAAGGCCCATGAAGTTCTCAGAGCAGGCTGAGGACAGAGCCTGATTTGAATCCTATACTCCTGATGCTGAGTCTGGTGCTCTGAGGTTCTTTTAATTCTCTCCCTAATAGTATTAATACTTTTAGTTTGCTGCTAGCTATAGGGGTGTGTGTGTGTGTGTGTGTGTGTGTGTGTGTGTGTTACAAGGGGCAGAAAGCAGGCTGCAGGGCACAGAGTGAGAATAAGGTAAAAAATTTCTGTTCCAAAATCTCCCAATTGACCAGCTTTCATGCTGTGTGAGGTTCCACCATGACCAAACTAGCTTTCTGGCTTAAGCACTGACCTTTGGGTGCCTCTCTCTCTCTCCCTCTCTCTTTGGGTGTCTCTCTCTCTCTCTCTCTCTCTCTCTCTCTCTCTCTTCCTCTCTCTCTCTTTTAAATTGGGTTTCCTCAAAGAGAACTCATAACCACAGTGTGGGTGAAATTCTCAGGTACCTTCCTCCCTGGGGAGGAGGTGGACTGCGCAGGCCATAGACCATGAAGATGGTAAGAGAGAGAGGAAGTGGCTTTAAGGGGAACGAAACCAATGACACGCTATCTATTAAGCTTTGCAAGGGTCAACATTGACCATACTCACCAAAAAGGGCCCCACGGTAAGGCTTGGCTCTGTTCCAGGCCCCAGTTGACAAAGGCAGGCGGGGCAGCGGTGACACAATAATGCTTTCAGTGGTGAAGTGGTAAACACCTGCCGTAACTGGCTGCTCGCCACCTGGGGCAGGGGTGGGGGATGGGAGGAGCAGGCAAAGTCCTGGGGAAAGGCTCGACCTTGGGACCAAGCTCCTTATGGTCTCGCTTTGGTTATAAAGTGCTGAAGTGGGGACCGCTCTACCAAGCTCTTCCCCAAACTCCTAGTGATTCAAAACGAGCAGGCAGTGTGGACAACACCAATGGAACAGATGTGAGGGCTTTTGCAAGACTCCCGTGACAAGGAGCAGGGACCCCCCTCAAGCCTCCTGGGGCTCAGGAAAACCAAGTGTAGCAGCGGTCTCAGAAGAGCTCTGAGACCAGACTACTTGCTTCAGAGGGGTTTGTGGGGCCTGAGCAACCCCAGTGAAGGGACCCTGACACAAACCTTGGGTAGTGTGATTGTGAGCACTCTGGAGCCCACCAGCCAGGGTCTGAATCCATTTGTAGTTGTGTCAATTTGGGAGAGTTATTTAACCTCTAGTTTCCTCATCTGTAAAATGGCGGTGCTAACAGGACCTTATTGTGCGGAATTGTGATGATTAAGTGAGCTCAGGTGTAAAGCACAGAATGGACTTGCTGGCGGTCTGCTAGGTAAAAAGGACCTTACCCACCTCCCAGCATTGCTGCGAGGATCAAAAGAAGTGTCTAGAGTCTGCCAATCACAGTGAAGCTGGTGGACAGCCTTGTGGCGAGGCTGGGAACCCACGTGTAGGTGGGCTCCTGCCTGGCAGCAGCTGATGGTTGCCATGCTGCCTGAGAGCTGTCAAATCTTTTTCCCCAAGAGAAGTGAGGAATCTGGATTTTTATGGGCAATGGCCTCATTTCTAGTTGGCAACTAGTCCAAGGACTTTTGTATGTTTTTTTGTTAAACACGGTGCCATCTACTCAACACAGAGGTAGGCGTGTGTGCCCTGCAGGCCACGGCGTGCACGCTCCCACTTCTTCCATCCTCTCTCCAGGCCTTTGCTGGCGTCCCACATCTCTCCTCCGCTGTCTGCCTCCCCAAAGGGCATGTGGGCAGGGCAGTCATCTCAGGTTCCAAGGGAAACAGAGCCTGGAAAGAACTTCTTATGAACTTAAAACCAGAGGCGGGAGATCTAGAAAGTACCGGGTTTTATTATCTCTTTATCAAAAAGTCAGTAACAGACAACAGTGTGAGGGGCTACAAGAGGTGCTCACTTCCAACACAGCCAGAGGAAAGGGCCTGGGGGTGGGTGGGTGGGGGATGGAGAAGAGGACCCAGCCAGCTGGGAACCCTGGGTTGTGGGGGTGAAGGGTACAGGAAGTGAGGCTGATTCCCCCCTCCCCAGCCAGTGGGGTCAGAAGATGCAGCCTACCCAGGCTAGGCCACCAAGCCCTCCTCTCTGGAAAGGAAGGTCATGGGTAACAGGCTCCGCGCTAGGGTGTGATCAGCCCTCCCCAACCCCGTCTTTTGCCCAGGAAGACAAAGGTCACGGTGGCAAAGCTGAGGCTGGGACTTGCTAAGCCAGCTTAGTTCTCCAGCAGTGCTGTCCCACAGGCAGAAATGGCCTCCACTGACCTGCTCACTACAGGAGCCACTAGCCACACGTAACTGAGCACGTGACAGACATGTGGTTAGCGTAACGGAGGAATGGACTTTTAACTGGATGTAATTCTAACTGACTTGCCACCTATGGCTGGTGGTTACTGTATTGGCTACTGTACAGCTCTCCCAATTTTTCTCTTAGATTTGGAGAAATGAGGAACACCAGCTGAGTTCAAAGCAAAAGCTAAAAGGAAGGCAGAACTATCTACCCTCAACTATTCTTAGCCCCATGAAAAGGCACCAGGAACGGGGCAACAGAACAGGCAAAACCCTCCGCAACCATATAAAAATTCACTCACTCAACCACCCAGCCAACTTCAAATGGGAATATCACACTATCTCCTGAAAAAATATATTCATCTATTTTTCTAGAATCAAGAAAGAATAATAATATATTACAAGGAAAGAGACACAAATACCCCACCATCCCTTACATTATATTTTGGGATCTGCTAGAAAACTACGTCTCAGCAAGATCCACCTCTTAGACGAAGCAGCTTCAGAAAGGGTCGAGTCATGAGCAGAGGACTGTAAAGTCTGTTTGATGAAATGGGGAGGGGACTTGGAGGAAAACAGAAAAGCGAGGCCCTGTCGGAAGCTATAAATAGTAAAAATAAAAATAAAAAATAAGAATCAAATCTCCGGCTCTTCTCTCATTTTCGAGAAACAGAAACCAAAAAACAAAACCAAACAACCATTAAATACAAACTTAGCAGGTACGGTGGAAATGTGCAGAGAGCAGAGACCACCTCGGCACCTGTGCACTCCTGCCCAGGCAGAGACTCTACACAAAGGAATGAACTGTTGAAACAAAAACAAACAAAAAACCCCACTAAAAATAGATTTACAAAAATTCTACAAACCCATTTCAATATGAACTTTCAGCTCCCCCACCCCTTCCCTCCCCAAATAAAAAAGGTTGATTTCCAAAAGTCACTTAAAGAGCCCAATGGCCCAAGGCAGACCACGGAGACGCCTGTAGTGTGGACACAGTGCCCTTCCATGGGCCCATCTCAAGGTGCGGATGGTTCTAGTTCCTTCTCCCAGTTCCTGGCAGAGGGGATGGCTATGAAAGGGAAGGGCAGGGAGGAAAGCGCTGGAGACAGATCGCCAGCAGGACTCATTCGACAGCCTCAGAGGGGCTCTGGATGAGGCGTGGTCAGGACGGGCTCTAAGCAGGGCCTAGATTCTAAACTGGAAGATGCAGAAATAATGCAATCCTACACTTGCCTTTGGAAAGGCCAAGCTGAGCCTCATTTTTCTGCTGGGACCATGGAGACCCAGCAAATCAGAGGCAGGTGGGAACAGAAGATGATGTGTCTCCCGTCCCTTACAATGTAATCAGAGCTGAAGATGCTGACAGGTCAATATTAGGTTGTCCTCCCCCTACTCTAAAGTCCACCCTCCACAATCCTCCGGCTTCTCGCCCTCCTCAGGTCCAAGCCAGTGTCCGTGAGGAAGCTTCAGGCGTAGAACTCGTTGGTGGGGGCTTTTTTGTAGATGGGCTTCTTGCCCAGGTCGTAGCTGCCTTCGTCCTTTTTCTTCATGCGGTACATCAGCAGCAGGACCAGGAAAACGGCAAAGAGGATGCCCACAGTGCCGCCCACAATCAGAGCTGGAGGGAAAAGGGACAGCAAGGTGAGAGCAGCTCCTCAGGCCCTGGGGTACCCTCCCACGTCCACAGTGGGGTTCTCTTACGACGACACATCACACCGCCTGTGCCCTGCATGCGGAGATCTTATTTGGTCCTCACGGCCTCACTTATGAGAAGGGGGTCATGGGGAGTCACTGAAGACCACAGGGGCCAGAGTGGCAAAGCCACCATTCCAACCCGTATCTGTCTGAGTCCAAAGCTGGCTCTTTCCAAACTCCAGGTCGACTCCCCAGGAGCAGCTTAGCCCTAACTGAGCCAGAAGCAAGAAAAATTGCGACAGGGGAAATGGTCACAGACATACACTTACCGCGCAGTCCTCTAGTTGTGCCTGTGTGCCCCGTATGCATGCCAGCCTACACTTTCTATAGACAGTGTATATGCTACCATGCACAGGTGTAACACCCTATCATGTCCGTCCTGTGTCCTAGATAATTATAGATAGTGGTCTATGATCAGTGGTTAAGGCCTAGCGTCTCCTCCCATCCCTCCCATTTACAGATTGTGTGATTTTAAGTTCCTTCATCTCACCCGTTGCAAAATCGAAATCATAAATTGTAAATGTTTGTGGTTTCTATCCACATCCCTACCACCCTGAATCGCGCCTGATGCAACAGTAAATGACACTCACAGCTGGGCTCAGAGAAGAGCACAGCCCGGGGCAGCTGGCCAGGGTCAGGCAGATGTGGGCTCCTAGCTCCAGGATGTCCTCTGCACTCTGCCAAGAGGCCAGAATGGCTCCTTCCGTTTGTGGAGGGGGCAGGGATGTCTCATGGAATCCTTTCTGTGGCAGATTGAGTCCCCTAATTCGGACTTACTCAAGCTAAGAAGATTAATTTTCCGTCCCTGCACACACTCCACAGCTATGCAGAGAATGGGGCCACAGGAGCCAAGGAAGGTTCTTTCTTGGCTAAAACTCTACGGAAAGCAGCAACAAAGTGCCTCCAGGAGATGCCAGGAAAAGGATTTCGATTGCCAACCCCACTCTTGTCGTCCGCACCTTTCCCTCCGATGACCCCAGCTCCTCTCATAGTTCTGTGCTGGGACTCCCCACAAGGTCAAAGTTCAATTATAGTCTTAGAAGCGACTGTGGTCCTAGATTCAAATGCCAGGCCTACCACTTTCTGGTTTTATGACTTTGGAACAAGTGACTTGGTTTCTCAGGGACATAGTTTCCTTCTCTGTAACAGAACCGACAACCATGCCCATCTGATAGGGTTGTTGTGGGGACGCTAATGAGAGGAGTACATAAATCACATGGCACATAGCAAGCACTCGATAAACTCCCAGGTGCTGTTTAAAAAGGTGGGATGAGTCCTAGCTGGTTTGGCTCAGAGAATAGAGCGTTGGCCTGCAGAGTGAAGGGTCCTGGGTTTGATTCCAGTCAAAGGCACGTGCCCGGCTGTGGGCTCTATCCTCAGTAGGGGGCATGCCGGAGGCAGCTGATCAATGATTCTCTCTCGTCATTGATGTTTCTATCTCTCCCTTCCTCTCTGAAATCAATAAAAGTATATTTTAAAATAAAGTAAAATAAAAAGGTGGGACGGGAGGGCCCTGCCTCAGCTACCTCAACAATATAACTTCATATGAAGATCAGGTTCTTGTGTCTTTCTCTGCTGCAAGATGTGCGAGAGGACCTAACTTCATCCTGCCTCTTGCTATGTGACCCAAGGCAAGTGGCTTGCCTTCTCTGGGCACCAGCTTTCCTATGTATAAGAAACAGTTGCTTAGAATAGATCAGTGGTTTTTAAAACCACTTTGATGGTTTGTTTGTTTTAAGTCATTAAGAAAAAAAAAGGCATAGAACCCTTGGTTGGTAAAAGCAAAACCTTCTGTGAACCCCATACATGCAGCTGAAAATGAAACTCTGTGGTCGAAGAAAGGTGGGGGAAGCTTTAAAACAGTTCAACCAAAGAGCCTTAGATGAAACTTAAAAGACTAAATAGTCTCTAAGGGCTCCTCTAGTTCTGACAGCATCCCCCCCGCCCCTGCCCTGCATCACACAGAAAGTAGTGAAGGAAAAATAAAACGAGCATTGGCTCAGATACCAGGGGCCCAGAGTCAGGGCTGAGATGGGCTCAAGGTCACCTGGGGTTAGACTTCCAGGAGCCTCAACTGCCAGGTGTAGGCAAGATCCTTTCTTTGGCCCAGCTGGTGTGGCTCAGCGGCTGAGTGTCAGCCTATGAACCAGGAGGTCACAATTTGATTCCGGGTCAGGGAACATGCCTGGGTTCAGGTCTGGTCCCCAGTAGGAGGCGTGCAGGAGGCAGCCGATGGATGATTCTCTCTCATCATTGATGTTTCTATCTCTCTCTCCTTCTCTTTCTCTCTCTGAAATCAATAAAAATATATTTTTAAAAAAATGGAGCCAGACCTGCCACACTAGAGAAACTGCCTTGCCGGTGTTACTCTTCAAACCTTTGAGATGTTAAAAATGGACAAAATAACCTCTGGAAGGACTGGGCCTAAAGCAGCATTGTAACCCAAACAACTGTTTGCAAAGATAATAGGAAAACAGATATCATGACTAAAAATGAAAGGCATTCTTTAGAATTAGCATCACTATGCTAGTTTATCTGTTTTCTTAGTTGTATATCACACCCATAGACACTCTTTTCTATTCATGTAATTATTTCCTTTCCCTTTTTCATAAACTAGAGGCCCAGTGCATGAAATTCATGCAGCCCAGCCTATACCCTCTCACAATCCAGGAACCCTTGGGTAGGGTCCCTGGGCCTGGCTGGCGATCAGGGCCTATTGAGGCTTTCCTTTCCTTGACTGCGGGCAGCTGGCTCCGCCGCTGCCACTGCTTGCCATCTGTGTGGCGCTGCCCCCTCCTCCCCTGCCACTAGTCACTAGTCACCTCCCTCTGTGGGCGACAGGCGTTGGGTGCGAGAGGTGTGTGTGTGGTGGGGGAGCTAGTCTAATCCTAAGGAGTGTCTCGGCTTTCAAGGGAGGTTTTCAAAGAATGTTGACTTTTAATAATTAAATCCCTAAGTACCAAACCCAGGAGGTGAAAATGCTTTGAAAATAAGAGAAGGATTTAAGGCGAGTGGATGACTCAGCTTGTCTATTCTTTAGGAGACTTTGATGTGCAATTATTCCCCCCTCCATCAGGCTGCACAGCCACAGCCCCCCTGAGCCCCACCTTTAAGGTGGGACACCCTGAGTGTGGCTGTAAGGTGCCCCTGCCTGAGGCACTGCCTCCCACTGAGCCCTCCCCCTCCTGTGAGGCGCAGGAACCTTACCCGCTAGGACCTCTTTTCTCTCAAAGATGTTGCTGCTCTGGGCAGTGCTGGACATGGACACCTTGTTGGGCACATCCTCGTTCCCTTCAAGTGGTGGTGACAGCCCCTTAGGGATGACCTCGTTCTCCTCCAGTTCCTTGGGTTGGGTGGGGACCCGGCTCCCAGGCCCTGCCCTCTCAGGAATGTGGTTATCTAAAGGCACCTGGATGGGGACAGAAGAGAAAGGCTCAGTACAGTTTGGGGAGAGACCCAGGGCCAGGTGGGGAACCTGGTTCTGCCTTCTTACTGACGGAGCCACGTGGCCCTGGAGCAGGAGCCAGCCACAACCTCCGCAACTTTTCTAGGAGGTCTCTCAAAATGGGAATGAATGTGACCCAGGGTACAAGGAAGCAGGTGTCCCCGCTCACTGCTGCTCAGTGGGTATTTTAAGAGTAACCACTCTGGAGGGAAGGGTTAGCCAAACTGCAGAAATTGCTTGCCCATTGAGGCAGCAATTTTGCCTCTGGGACTCTGCCTCAAGATGCGAACCAGAGAGTTGTATCAGATGTTTGCTGAAGTGTTATAATTTCAGGATATCAAAAAGTTATAAACAACTTTTCCATCAATCAGGGGAGCTGGGTGAACTATAATCATGCAGCCTCTAGAAATAGAAAGAATATTTAGTTATGTGGGGAAATAAATACTCATGACCACTTTCAGCGAAAAATGTACAATACAGAACTCTGTATCATTTGATATTCATGTTGGGAATGCCTTTACAAGCACAGAAAAGGGGCTGGAAGCATATCTAAATGTTGTGAGAAAGATGGCCTACCCATGCCCACGGTTGTGCCTGCCCCCAAGGATCCCAGGGTCACAAATAAAACCCTTCTTGCAGAGTGAGGTCACACCCTCACTTATTCTGTCCCTCTCAACAGGTGTTACAGAAGAGCAGGGGGAGAAGCCAGGCATGTGGTTACTTACCAAGGATTGGATCACTTCCGGGAAGACCTTGGGGTCCTCTGAGTCATCTGTAAGTTCAGAAAGACTGTGTGAGTGTGAGGTCAGATATCCCTAAATTAATGACCCTCTTTCAGCCATGGCTGCTGGGAGACCACACTTGTATGCAGCTCCCAAATGCTCAATGTCCAGCAAGTGACCTGTTTCCACTCCAGCCTCAGTCATCTCATCTGTAAAATGGAGGTCCTAACACCTGCCTCCCCGGCTCTTTCCCGGAATGGTGAGGAATTGTGAGCTGGTAGCTGGACAGATGCTTTGTCAACTCCAACCCCTTGCTCAGTAAAGGGTGGGTCCAGGGACCACAGCACATCTGAGGGACCGATGAGAAATACAGAATTTCAGGACCCACTGAACCTGAATCTGCATTTTGACAAGATCCCCAGGGGCCTCACCTCATTTGAAAAGGCAAGACTCCAGATGGCAATATTAAACAGTAGAATTGCAATATTAAAACATTTACTTAGCACTCGATATGTGCAGAGCTTCAAGTGAGTCCAGTGCCCAAAACGCAGATGTAATGTCATTTCTCTTCCCATTTTATAGACTTGAAAACCAAGACTCAGAGGCCACAGGCTGACAGTTTGAACTAAGGATTATGTGACTCTAAAGCTCAAGCTTTGAATCATTCTGCCACCCTGCACACATTAGGGATGTTTCCTAGTAGCTCTGTCTAGTCCAGCATCCAGGGCCAGGAGGTCACCAAAGACCACACAAGGCCCTAGCTCCAGGTCCAGCCCCAAGAAGCCGGGGCGCCTTCACCCACTCCCACTCCCTCTGAAGCAAGGGCTTATTCTTAATTTCCAACCCACACCTCTGCCCTGATAGACCCCCAGGTCTTTTTCCTTTTCAAGAGAAGGAAAACACTCAGTTCTTCCCACACCACCCCACTCTCACTACATCCTAGGTGGACAGGTCCAGGCTGTTGCTCAGAAAACCTAGAGCCGCAACCAGCCCAGGGAGGGTCTCAGGGGTGGAACTGGCTGATCCAGTTACTTTGCTTCCTCTTATTGGAGCAGGGAGGAGCACTCTAGGAAAATTCCCACAAAAGTCACCCACCCAGGAGAGTAAGCATTCCCTCCAGCCCTGTGCCCCCGGCCTGCCCACTGCACCTTCCATACCCAGATCTCCAGAGCCAGAGAGCTCAAAGTCATCGAGGTCCTGCCCGGGCTCCCCCACATCCTCGTCGTCTGGTAGGGGTCCGGAAAAGTATCGGCCTTCTAGGAGGTCTTGGGGGTCGATGACCTCGGTCTCTCGAATCTAGGGTAAAAAAAGGAGACAGATTAGCCAACAGCCCCCATAACGGTCTATAACAGCCCCCTGAGCCCCAAAAGGCAATGAAATGGGCATTCAAGAAAGTAAATTGAGGCGCTGGAAGGGGAGCAGGCCAGAGTCTAGAGTCTTAGGTCCTGGACTTCTCCTGGCCTCTAACTTGCTGTGGGGCCTTAGGCAAGTCTCTTTCCCATCTAACCTAATAAAAGAGTGATATGCAAATTGACCCCCACTCTGTTACAACTAAGCCACACCCATCAGCCAATTAGAGCAGCTATATGCAAATTAACCCAACCAAGATGGAGGATGGCAGCCATGGAGCTAGAGCAAACAGGAAGCTTCTGTTGCACCAGCGATGGAGTTGAAACTGCCTGCCTCGGCTGGCTGTGGCCTCCGCTCAAGGCAACAAAGTTTCAATTATAGAACTCATGGAGCTGAAGCAAACAGGAGGCTTCTTTGCCTGCCTAGGCCTCTGCTCAAGGCAATAAAGTTTCAATTATAGAAGATAAATAAACCCCAAAAACCTAATTCCAACCAGCCTTGCTGGGACGTTGGGTCAATGGGAGCTGTGGGCAGCCTGAAAACGGCCCTCAGCCCCTCACCCAGGCTGGCCACACCCTCATGGGGTGAGGGTCCCCTCTGGGGGGCTTGGCCAGCCTGCAAACAGCCACCAGCCCCTTACCGAGGCTAGCCAGGCACTCCAGCAGGTGGACATCCCCCGAGGGGTCCCAGACTGTGAGAAGGCACAGGCTAGGCTGAGGGAGCCCCTGCTCCTGCCCCCTGGAGTGCACAAATTTTTATGCTCCGGGCCCCTAGTAAACAATAAAGGTGGTAATAATCAGAATGTAAATACAGTACCAGGTACCATTTACTAAGCACTTGCTATGTGTCAGGACCTGTTCTTAAACTTTAACCCTATTTTACAAGCAAGGAAAGTGGGCATTAAAGACATAAAATCATTTTCTTTTGGTGACAGAAGTGGCCGATGGAGAAGTGAGGATTCCATGTCAGGCCTCCTGAGGATACCCTATGCCAGAGTTCTGTGATGCCGCTGAGTTGATTCACCCCTGGTGGAGAGGGCTGCTGGCTCTGGGACCCCTTTCCCAGCTGAGTCAGACTTGGCTGGGACGGGCAGGGCTGGCTCACCCACACCCCCGGACAGCCTCAGGTCAGGGCGTTGCCCAGACCTAGTGACTCAGGCGTGCGTAAACATACGCTTGTGTTCAGCCTTCCCAAGAGCTCCCACAGATCTACTCTGCCACCAACACTGAGTGGAACAGGGAGAGGCACAGTTCCTGCCTCACAGCCCCAGCTCCCATCAGTGTTGGTCAGCCCCTACCCATGGGGACCCACTGGTCACAGTAGAATCTTAGGTCCATCCCCACCGAGAAGCTTTAAAAAGGAAAGTAACCAAGGCCTAGCCAGGCAAGTAAAGCACCTTCTCAAGGTCCTATAGTACTGGGCTCCTGACCTTCCTCTCAGCTCCTGGGCTAAGGTTCTGTCTGCCCACAGAACAGCAGTCCTGGGCCAAGTTCATGATTGCACTAATTAATTCAATTAAAGTGTCTACTATTTGCCAGAAGAGTTAGGGTTTTGATTAAGTACAATACCCCCCCCCAACAGTGTCTCATCTTCTTTCCCAGAACCCCTAACTGCAGGAGGTCAGGGCTCTGCTCAGAACCACAGAATACCAGCTGGAGAGAGTCCAGGGATGTCCTGTTCTCTCATTTCACAGAATTTGAGAGAATACTAGCCCTGGACAGTCAGTGACTGGCCCAAGTTCACACAGTGAGTTAGCTACACGGCTCACAGACCAAAGAGGCCAGTCTCAGTTTCTGATGCCCAGGCTGTCCTTCACCCACCAAGACTGCCAGGGGAGCCCAGGAAGGAATATTTGTTCCTAAGACAAGGTTACCATTGCAGGAAGGGCCCAGGAGCCTCCTGCACTCCCTCCACTGGCTTCCGGGGAGAGGCGGGCGGAATCTGTCAGGCCCTCTTCCACTCCCACGAGGGCATGAGGGCATAAGCTGGATTCCGGAAAGGGAGCGGGGCCAGGCTGGGAGGAAGGCAGTGGGGAGGCACCGCACCTCCCACCCCCACCGGAGAGGAGAATCTTTGCTGACCGCTTGGCACATGTGGGGGTGGGGAGCCAGAGGGGTCAGGGATGACTTCATGATTTGGGAATCAGGAGCTGTTGAGCTGCTGGCATTGGAATTCCAGCCCCCGCGCACAGCCCTGTGCCTGCGGTTTTGGGTTGGCAGCTCAAAAGTAAGGCTTCTCGGTGATTGCACAAGGTGCCGGTGCCTGGGGAGGGGTCCCTGACCTCTGGGGCCCAGGACCTGAGAGCAGGATCTCCGTGGCTTGCCTAACTAAGCACTTAGCATGAAGTGGTTCTGCAAATAGATGTGTTTTTCACAGAAGTGGAAAAGGGGTGAGGAAGGGGGGCTCAGAAAGATAAACTCACTTGCCCAAGTCCACACAGGCAGAAAATGGCCACACTGGACCAGAACCCAAGCATGGGTCCCCTGAGCCTTTACCCACATACACACAGACCCACTTGCATAAACACATGACACACATGGAGGGCCCGCCTATCCAGGGAGCCCTGTCCCGTGGAGGTCAAAGCAGCCCAGGAGGGAAACATGGTGCTAGGGCCCCTCGTTGGCCTGGCCTGGAGACTAGACTGGCTGCGGGAGCCAGAGCTCCGGTCCTCCAGACAGCGGCTGGGGTCCTCCCTCCCCCTGCTTGTCCCCAGGGGCCATATAATGTTGCTGCCGAGCCTGCCTTCCAGTATGTGTTTCGAAACAGCCAGGGTTAGCACACTGATTGGTTGATAGCAACTACTCCCGTCGTATGCTGGTAACATGAAGACTGAGGGGGTGGGCATGGCATTCCTGCAGCCAAATCTGCAAAAATGAGGCTGAACCAGATTTATTCCCAGTTCAGCCCTCTTTGCGATCACCTGGTCATCCATACCCTTCATGTTCATACCAGGTTCCTGGAGAGGAAAAAGGACTTGTCTGAGTCACACCATGGGGTCAGGTGCATGGTCAGGATTGGACCCCGCTAGATACCTGTTCTGGCTCTAAAAGGCTGCCTTAGGTGAGCCTGAGTGCGCCCCTACAGCAAGTCAGGTGGCTTGGCAGAATCGTGAGGTGTGCTGACCAGAGGAAACAGGAAATCAAGTTCTTCTTCAACTCCAGCAGGACCCTTGAAGGCTAGGCCAGCAAGACAGGACTGAGTTGCAGGGGCTTGTGGGTAATCATCCCTTTGAGTTTAGAGGTGGGGTGCCAACAGCCACCCCCCCCTTATCAGCAAGGCCCATTCAGCCTGGGGTATGTTTGGAGAACCAGGCCACCCAGCAGCCAGGCCCAGCCCCGATCAGAGAAGGACCCCACCCTGCTCCTGGCTAAGGATGTGGTCTGTTCACCTCGGCTCACCCCATCCCTGCCCAGGGAACATGTATTCACATGTGTGTTCATGCACAGGCATCCCCTCTGGGCCCTCCGGTCTCCCCGTCTTTGTCCTTCTCACAGACACACAAGAGATATCACCAGGGGAACAAGGCAGGGGCCTGGGTCTTATGGACCTGCGGGCCCTGCGGCTGGTGCGCACCTGGGGCTGGTGCCTGAGGTTTAGAGATGCTGAGTGCTTCTCCACATTCTCCGAGGAAAGAAGAGAGGTAGGTGCTGCTTTGTCCTAAAGGGACTAACACCTGCCAGCGGAAGGTATCGGAGGCCACCGCGCCCAGGCGTCTCGTGTTATAATCCAGCAGACAGATTAAAGGGCCAGGGGCTTTGCAAGGTCACCCGGGGAAGGTGGCGGCAGGGCTGGACTTGGAACAGAGGTCTCCTGGCGCTCGGGCTGCCATTGTCCACCCTCCCCTTCCAGGGATTTGGCTGCCCCGAAGGGTCTCAACAAGTCCACCGGCAATTGCTGTCACTCCAGATATACCCCCTTTCAGTGCCCCGGCTGTAGGCACGAAGCTAGGAAAAGGACCCCAACCCTATCCCAAATGCTACAGCTTTTGTCACCCAGGACAAGCCCGGGGGCTGGGGTGCTAGCACACGTGCGCTCTGCATACTGGGCACCAAGCGGGGTCCTTCTCTATGAGTTCCTTCTGTTGGCACAAACTGGTAGGGTGTTCTACCCATTTTGCAGGTTCAGTTGAGTTATTCATCCGAAGTCACAGAGCTAGAGTGTGACAGAGCTGGGATTCCATCCTAGATCTTTCTCAAGACTACGTCTTAGCCACAGCCGAACTTCTCCCTGCCACCCACACTTCACCTCTCCACCCCAATCCCACAGCCCACACTGCCAGGCCAGGCCTCCAGGGCACCCCTTCCCCCTGGCCAGCAAGTAAACAGAGTTGAAAGTGATATTGCTTAAACAAAAGAACAGAAAGTTGGCTGAGGCACCAGGGAGAAGTTCAGGGTCAGGGCTTGGTTAGCTAGGAACTGCTTCGAGGAGGGAGCCTTCCCCCACCTGGCTCTTCCCCACGGGAGGTAGGCTTAGGGTCAGGGACACACTTGACCCTCCTTCAGGAGGTGAGACCAGAAAGGGGGGCGGGCAGGTTAGTGAGCATCCTGGGCTGTGACTACACCCAGCCCCAGCCGAGTGATCCTGGCAGGAGACCTCCAGCAGGGGACCACTGACACAGTCACTCTTCCCCCACTTCCCTTCTGAAGGTCAGGCTCCCCCCCCCCCGCCCCCCAATGAGCAAAACCTAGGGCCACAATCAGGTCTCTCTACGCCCCAGCAGAAAGGAAGGCTCCACTAGAGTAGTGACCTGAAAAGGCAGATTCATAAGCAAAACTATCGGAGTCTGGGGCTTACTTCACTCCTTGAATCCTCAGTTTGCTCTTTTGGTAACTAGGGCTCAGGGCACCTGGCAGAATGAGGAGGGTTAAGGGAAATGCATTAATGTGTGCGAGGGGCGGGGCCCAACACGTGGCCTGGCACACAGCTGGTGCTCAGTGACTAGCGGCTGTTACTAACCCCCACCTGTCTTCCTCAGGGTAAGGGGTTAATGGTCAAAGGCTCAGAGGGGCTGGGAAAAGTTGTTGAAGCAATTCCATTGCTGGAAAGAAGGTGGTGGAAATACTTTGCTAAGTGAGAAGGGACACACACTGCACTGAGTCAGAGACTTTTGCACAACCAATCCCGTCCCCTTCAGACTGTGAGGGGGAGAAAGACCCCAATGATGGGCAGAGACCTGCCCGAGGTCACGCAACTTGAAGCACCTGTCCTAAGCCGATAGACGCAGAAGAAAGACCAGCTGTGTTTTTCCAAAAGGATCAACGGCAGTGAGAACGGAGGACTGAAATTCGATGCCAGAGTATATCCTGACCAGCCTTGGGGATGGAAAAAAATATAGAGAAAACAAAAACAGCCACACACACCAACACACACCTGGCCTGTGGTGCCTGAGGGGTTAAGCCAGGTCTGGGGGTGGAGTGGGGGTTCGAATGTCCGCTCTGCCCACTCTGAGGTCGGGTGACTGGAACACAATCACTCAGGAGAGTAGCCAGGCCTGGCACTGCCAGCAGCCAGCTTTCCACCAAACCCCTGCCCGCTCTGCCCCTCCTCCACCCCAGGGCAGCCCATTCCCACAGCAAGGGTTTTAGGATCCTGGGGTGCCAGCTAGGAATGGGGGCAGGGGAGGGAGCTCCTAGAGCCTCTGGATGTCCCCCTGTCAGGAGCTGACACCCCCTCACTAACTCCCTGGGCAATCTTGGGAGGTTGCCTCTCTGGGCCTTGGTTTCCCCACCTGAAAAAGACAGTTCTCAAAGAGACAAGCCTTCCTCTGTCTTAAGGCCTGGTAACCAAGCTGGGCACCGCTCCGATTACCGGCGGAGATAGCGGGAGGGGCTGGCTCCCGCAGGGCCCTGGAGACAGAGGTGCATTGAAGCTGGGGTTTGTAATCTAGGCAGCCGATCCTGGATCCGAGGTCCCGGCTGGAGGACATGAGCAAGCCTCCCTGTTCTCAAGAGCCGAGTCGATGGCCTTGTCTGGGCTGATTGGATCAGCTCTGGGTACTGGCTTCCTGCCCCTTTGAAGCCTCCCTACCACTTGGGGAAGCCACCGCTGCAGACCAAGTCAGTCTGTCCCAAAGACCTCTCAGCCCAGCTTCCCCTACTCCCGGTGACGGCCCAGCCACTGGTCACCCTGCCCCCATGCCCCAGGCTGGAGTGGTACAGCCAGTCCCTGCAGGCCTGGCCATGTCCAGCAGGCTCCATCAAGTCACTGTTTCCACACATACCAGCCTCTCCCTGCCTCCCCTTTCCATTCCCCCAGGTGTCACCTGACTAGCAGCCGCGTCTGCTGTGCCAGAGAAAACTGGGGCAGCCCTGAAGGACTGGGAAGGGGACATGCGAGTAAGGGGTGGGGCTGAGTTGGAGGGCCTGGAGGGAGGGTGGGAGTGGGGAGTAACAGGGACACAGAGTTGGGCGGGAAGTTGGAGGGGTAGGTAAGGGGACGGCAGAAGGCCAAAGCCAGAAAGAACTGTTCAGATCAGAGTGAGCTTTGGGGGGACTCCTAAGAGCCCTCTGGAAAAAATAAAGTTCTGAAACCCAAGAACTACGGCCATCAGTTTACATTTTCAGCATGGGTACAGACCACCTTTCCAAAGCCACTGGCCAGGTTAAGAACCCTTGTCTAGCTGGTAATACTAAACTAAACGTAAGTCAGCACTTTACAAGTTTGCCAAACTCCGATTATGACCCTCGAGGGACACAGCTGTTTTATAGAGGACACGGCTCCCATCGGCAAAGTGACTTATTAACTAACTGCGTCGCTGAAGGGTGAGAAGCAGAGCTCAGGCTGTTCTGGCTGTGAAACCAGGCACCCAGCCTCCAGCAGACAGGCCAGAGGCCCCTTGGAGATGTGGGCGGCACCCAAAGGTCAGCAACGAGTTAATAACAAACCTGCCCGAGAGGTCAGGTTTGTCACACGGCTTTCTAGGGTTAAATCAGGCTCCAGCTGCTGACAAATGCCTCCTCTTCCGTCCTCTCTAGGCACCAGGCAATGAAAACACAGGAAAACTGGCTTTTCAGAACACTACTCTTTCTGTCCACTGTCCTCCCCCCCCCCCCACAGGCACACACACCAAAGCCCAGAGCCCGATCTTCACTCGGCCTCTAACAGGGTCCTCCAACTCAGGAGGGGCACCCCTGAGTCCTGGGGAGTGTCTCAATGGTGTAGCCCTTACAAACCCCCTGCCCCCTCTCCTTCCAGGCTGCAAACTGCTCAGCAAGGGGTTCCTACAGATTGGGCCAGGAGGGTGGGGCTGCCGGGAACTGGTTCTTGATTAAATATAAACCCATCTGATAATTAGCAAACAGCCTGCTTCTAAGATAAACAAATCAGATTTGGGCTCCATCGGCCCCACCCTGGACTCCTCCCTTACCACCTTGTGGCTCTGGCTGAGAAAGGTAGGAGTGGAGAAAGCTACCAGAGACCTCAAAGGTGGCAGGTAGCATCCAAGTGGCCTGGACAAAGAGGGCACTGCCATTTAGCACACCTCCTCCTGCCAGCACGGTACTGGGGCCTTTATTTGCGGTCTTGTCATCTACAAGCTTCACCATAATCCAGATCTTACAGACCAAGAAGCTGAGCGGGTGCGGGGCCCACGCTGAGTCAGGTAGGACTTCACACCTCTGGAGTCCGGTATGCCTAACTCCAAACCAGTGTTCCAATCCCTCCAGCCGGGAGGGGGGCGTCCAACACACCAGCGACTCCTGGGGCCAAATCCAACCTGGAATGGACCAGCTTTGCTCTATAAACTCAGAGCAGTTGCAGCCTTAGTTTTGCCTTAAGCGAAAAAGAAAGGAAGCACTACCTGCTCAGCAGAGGCCAAATAACCAATTTTGAGGACTGGCTGAATTCTCTTCTTTCAAAGTCCACACACAGGGCCAAGCACTGTGAAGGACTTGTGTGTCCCCTCAAGGCCCTGGGCACTGAGATGCTGACTCTTTAACAGGCTTTCAAAGAACAAGGTAAAACTCTGGAGCCCATTGCAATATCCCCACCACAGAACCATCCTATAGCCAAGAGGTGGAAAGAAATGGGTGACTCAGGCAAGCCAGGCCAGCTACTGATTTCCTCCAGTGACTCACAGAGCCCCGACCAGTCCCTTTCCCCAATTCTAAAAGTCATTTGGAAATCACACCCAGCAGTCCAGGAGGCTGAGGACAGCTAGGAGGCAATTCATCTCAGGAGGGAGCTGGGGCGGGTAGCCCGGCCTGGTTCTCCCAGGCCCTCATTCAGGCCACTTAGCACGCCAAGTCCTCTGTTTCCAGGAGCTGGGGATGGCAGGGGGTGAATGTCCCTCCCCACCCCCAACTTCTCTTGTTCAGGCTCTTGACCAGGAAGGCCAAGAGAGCGCTCCTCCCCTAGCAGTTGGCTCTTAGGACAGGAAGGACCATGAAGGGCGCTGGTCCAACCTCTTCATTTCAGCGGTGGGGACCCTGAGACCCAGAGCTAGGGCATATTGCTCAAGGTCACCCAGCGATTCAGAAGCAGGACCTAAGGCATCTGATCTGGAATACCTCTTCTGATCTGGAATGTTGTCTGAGGACAATCAAGGCAAACATCTAGTGTTGTCACACAGTCCTTGTTCTGACCTTGACAAACTACTACATTCCTTTGAGCATCGGTTTCTTGTAAAAATGGAGATAATCATGCCGACCTCACAGTACACCAGGAGGCACTCACTTCGGCGTTAAATAATCTCAGTGCATCTTTTAGAATGAAGTTACATGCCTGAATACTACTTATGCATTCATACAGGCATTGCCTGAGAACTAGCTACAGACAGGTGTTCCACTAAGAAGGCACAGAGCAGAGTTCCTGTGGGGGGGGGGAAGGAGGGGGAACAACTCTCATCATTCCCTCACCAAACACAACTTTCTTTGAGACGTCTTAGATGTCTTTATAGTTTCCAAAGCCCTTTCAGAGTGTAGGTACTTAACCACTAATAAAATACTGAGCTGGAAAGGGCTCTGGAGGCCATTTGCTTCAAATCCCATTTGAGCTCTGACTGGTTTGGCTCAGTGGATAAAGTGTTGGCCTACGGACTTAAGGGTCCCAGGTTCGATTCCAGTCAAGGGCATGTACCTTGTTTGCGGGCACGTCCCCAGCGGAGAGTGTGCAGGAGGCAGCTGATCGATGTTTCTCTCTCATTGATGTTTCTCTCTATCCCTCTCCCTTCCTCTCTGTAAAAAATCAATAAAATATATATATATTTTTTTAAAAAGTCCCATTTGACAGATGGGGGATGTCAACCCAGAGAGGGAAAGGGACTCAACCTCATGGAACTCCCCAGCCCCCACACTGTGGCCCAAATAGTCTCCTGGGTGCTTGGTAGCTTTCTGGTCACTCAAGGGTCTTAGACCCCCAGCCCCACGTCTATGCAATCAAGGAGAGAATTCTCAAGGAAACAGAAATATCTCTAAGCTAAAGTTCACTGGTAGGTGGGGGACAATTCCCCAGAACCAATTGGGCCTGAACAGCCCCACCTGGGAGGTGGGGATCAGACTCCCTAAACAAGGCTGCCTTCAATTGGCCAGGGAGGGAGTGGCAGGAAGGCAGTTCCGGGGAATGCTCCCAGCTGGACAGGAAGAACTGGTTTAGGATGGCAAGCCCCAGCCAAAGAGAGAAGAGGCAGGGTGCTCAGCCCTGTTCACTTCCCAAAACTTGTGGCACCTGGGGGTGGGGGAAACCACCGGAGGGGAGGGCAGGCCTTTGGCTAAAACCTAAAATTTGGGGAGGGGTCCCAAGAGCACTATTGGAGGGGCTACTGGACAGATTCTGATGTCAGTAGTTCTCAACCTTCTGGCCCTTTCAGTACAGTTCCTCATGTTGTGACTCAACCATAAAATTATTTTCGTTGCTACTTCATAACTGTCATGTTGCTACTGTTATGAATTGTAATGTAAATATCTGATATGCAGGATGGTCTTAGGCGACCCCTGTGAAAGGGTCGTTCAACCCCCAAAGGGGTCGCGACCCACAGGTTGAGAACCGCTGGTCTGGATGCTCTCTGCTACCTTGAAGTGGTACCCATGTTACCGTTTTCAGTTCCCTCGCCTGTAGAGTGGGCACAGTGCAACCCCACAGGCTTTCTGTGTAGTGCTTTCCACATACCTCGCCTGGCAGAGGAAGAGCACCGAGCAGATCATAGCTGCTATCAGCAAACTCTTCTCCCTGCACCCCGTTTCCTCACCTTACAAACACGGGCTGACTAGATCATCTCTATGGTCTAACCCCACGGTGATGAGGTCTGATTTTTCTGGCCACAACCTTGGGAGGAAAGAGGGTGGTGGGGCCAAAAGGGGAAGCCCTCTGACCCAGTTAGAGGCAGAAGGTCTGTGACATTATCCAGGAAGCGGAGCACCCCGGTGAGGACGAAGCAGAACACCTCTCTCAGGAAGCAGCTGCTCAGGGCTGACTTCTCCCCACGCTGATGGGTCACCACACACAGGGCTGACGGCCCTCCCCAGACCACATCCTTCGGAGACACAGCTGCCTGCTCCTCACTCAAGGACTTGCAGGCTCAGCAGTCCCTGAGCTGAGTCTGGCAGGTGATTGTCCATGCACTGGCCTCACCGTCTCCAGGATCTTTCCCCTCCTATTGCCCAGGCCCATGGGACCCAACATGGCATTGTGGGGGATGCCTCCCCAGCTGCTGGACTCCAGCACGGACCCCTGCACCAGGGAGCAGAGGGCTTGGGCGGAGTCCTGGCTCAGCCACTAACTTTCTGGCAAGGTTACCCCTAGTTTGGGGCAGTTATCACCTTCCACCTCAGAATTCCTTGAGGCTGGAACAAGCCCAGATCTTTAGACAGTAAATTAGTCTTGATTTATCTGCGGATGGGACACAGCAGCAGCCACCCAGAGTAGCATGAGACTACAAGTTAGGATGAGAGCCGGGAGAATCTGCTCAGCCCCTAATTAGCTGTGTGACCCTGGACAAGTTAGTTAGCCTTTCTAGCCTCAGGACCAGTTTAAGAACAGTAAACAGGGTTGTCAGAATTAAGGTAGTTGAAGAGCCATTAGAACAGCCATTAGACAGCGATTAGAACACTTGCCAGGCACACCAGCAGCACTAAACTGTGCTGGAGGGTTATTGCTCAGGGTCCTATTCATTCCTCCCCTGAAGCCTGCCCTGCAGAAACGACTCTCCCCTAAGGAAGCCCAGAGAAATGGGGACCCCATGCAGGAACTGACAACAGGGACTCGGGGCCTATGGACATGAAGGGGCCACAAAGCCCAGGCCCTTGGAAGGCCGTGGAAGGCAGATCCCTTCTTCTAGCGTCCAGCGATTCATTTGCCCTCGACTTCCCAGAGGTCGTCCCCCCTGATCCCCCGCTGGCTGCTGGGTTGGAGCTTCAGGTGGCCCAGGGCTTTGTAAACTAGGACGGGCAGGGAGAAGGCACGGAGGCCCCCTCTCCCAGCCCCCTTCACCTCACTCTCACTCAAGGTGGGTGCTTCGATGTCCAGTCTTCATTGAGCAGAAATAAACACTCTTCTTACGTAAAGCCCAGGGGAGGCCAGGACGTGTGTGTGTGTGTGTGTGTGTGTGTGTGTAGGGGGGGGCGGGCTCGGTGAAGTGCTGAGCCCCAACCATCCCTGCCGTCTACCCTTGAAATATCAGAGTCTCAACTTGGTTAAGCCGGACCCTAAAGATGCACTGTCCCCTCCAGCCCGACTCCCCCAAGCCCTCGGTGCAGATGGGGAAACTGAGACTCAGCAGGGGGGGTCACAAGCCAGTGGCAACGCTGAGGCCAGCAGTGAGGTCAGGGCTCGGTCCTCCGCTGCCGGGCGTGTGAAGCCGGGCGCCGCGGAACCCTCCCCCTCCCCCAACCGAGGACTCGCAGCCCCTCAGCCCCGGGCATCTCGGGTCCTGGCGCAGCCCGCTGCCGGCGCCGGGCGAGGAGGGGGGCTCGGGCCTCGGGCCTGTCCCTGGATCACCAGAGAAGGTGCGGGCGGGGGCCGGGGGGCGGAGGGGGAAGGTGACACCGGCTTAGTCACGTCCGAGCCTGGAGCCCGTGGCGGGGCGAGGCCTAGGGGAGGCGGGAAGAGCAACAGGGTGGGGGCGCACGGCAGGCGGAGGAGCCCCCCCATTTCCACCCGGGCCTCCCTGGGACCTCGGGCGGAGCCAAGTTTCCAACAAAGTTTCCCCGGCCTCGGCATCTCCTTGGGGGTGGCGCACCCCGCGACCCCGGGCTCCCCGGAACAAAGGAGGGACTGGTCCGCCCCCTCGGGGATCTCCAAGCACCTACCGACTCCGCGGCGGCGGCGGGGGCGCCCACGAGGAGCAGCACGAGCGCGAGCAGGCGGGCGGGGGCCATGGCGTCGCGGTGCGGGAAGGACGCGCGGGCGAGTGGCCGCGGTCCGAAGCCGGCCCTCCTTATAGGCGGTGGCCGGCCCCGCCCCGCCCCGCCCCCGGGCCCGCACCCCTGCCCTCCTCCCCCAGGAATTCCCCGGGAAAGCTGGGCCTCCGGGGCGCAGCGCTCGCCCGCGGGGATGGAAACCCCGAGGCACCCGCCCCTGCGCGCGTCAGCGGGTCCCCACCGACCCGAGCCACGGTCCTCCCGGAGCCCCAACCCCCTCATTGACGTGATCCCCTGCTAGACAGGCCCCCCAAAAGCATTGCGTCTAACCTTCTCATTGTACAGTGGGGGAAACTGAGGCCCACGGACAGGAGGGACCTGCCCAGGGGCGTCAAGGTAGACCAGCACCCTTCAAACCAGGTGCGCTCCCCTCCGAGGGGTCGGACGGCATCCGAAAGGGGCGCCAACACCGGCAGTTAAGGGGTCAGGAAACCTCTAAGTTAGTCTTTGCCGGCCATAGGGCCTCTTGTCACAATGAGTTAAACTCTAGAGTTGTAGCTCAAGGAGCCAATTAATGCTTCAAAGAATGAGTGTGGCTGTGTTCTAATGAAACAGTAGCTACAGACACTGAAATTCGAATTTTATAAAAGTTTTACGTGTCGCTAAATAGCATTCTTCTTTTGATTCTCCCCCGCCCCTCTGCCCCCTCCCCCCCAGTCATTTAAAACTGTAAAAACCATTCTTAGCAGTGAGCTGAACGAAAATAAGCCACGGGCAGAGACTTCTTGGTCTCAGGGTGGCTGAGCTCTGTCTTAAGGGATTTGTTTTCCCAGATTTTGAACTTCCTAAAAAGTTTGATCTCTCAGAGAACTCGTCTGCAAGTTTATCTCCGTTATCAGATCTGTGTTCAGCTTTGTGAAAAATAAAAAATCCTGTGCGTCCTCCCAACGGTGGGCGTGGGGGTGGGAAGGGTAAATCCTCTGGGGCCCCGAAGTACAGGTGCTGTTGGAAGTATTAGGGGGAAGCATCCTATAATAGAGTACCAACAGTGCCTAGCCTCCTGAGCTCTTCTGTATTTTATATGGTATACAGATGGGAATAATAAAAGCGTAATATTCTAATTAGACCGAATGACCTTCCGTCTTTCTGTCCTTCCAGTCAAAGCCCAGTCCTGGGTGGCGAGAGCCGGGTGAAGGAAGGTCTACTCTTGCATGAATTTCGTGCATTGGGCCTCTAATATGATACAAAGATATATACCCGCATCGAATCTGAGTCACCAGTAAAAGAAAAGAAATATTCCCAAATATATAATGTGTCTTTATGAGAATATGTGTATCTATCTTTCTAGGGCTGAAGCTTGGCTTCAGAGCCAGAATATTTTGGCCTCTGTTGGTATATTATGAATTCACACACTTTGTGAAGAGTTGGGAGTGACTTCCCCTCTTTCGTCCCATCCCTTAAAGATCAAAGGATTAAAATATTGTGAGGCAGACAGCCTAGACAATAAAGCAAGCTTCAAATGCTGCTCAGGTGTTTCCCCATGGATTTAAAAGTAAGCATTTTTTTCAGCTTGGATTTGGAAATAAACTGAGAAAAATGAATGAATTTTCTATCAGAATAAGAAATCTTTTTGTAAGCCAGATGGGTTTTGCAATCTTTGCTGTCCACAGAATTGAAGGTGGTTTTAATCTAGTTGTCAGTAGATAGATCATTAAAAATAATTTTTAGCCCTGACCGGTTTGGGTCAGTGGATAGAGTGTTGGCCTGCAGACTCAAGGGTCCCAGGTTCAATTCTGGTCAAGGGCATGTACCTTGGTTGCGGGCACATCCCCAGTGGGGAGTGTGCAGGAGGCAGCTGATCGATGTTTCTAACTTTCTATCCCTCTCCTTTCCTCTCTATAAAATCAATAAAATATATTTGATTAAAAAATAATTTTTGATGGATCACTATGTGATTTTCATTATCTATCATCACATTGCTATAACAAAACCCCTTTCGTTCCCAACAGCTTCTCTAAGTGAAGAGGGTTTCTCAGTACTACAGCCAGTGGTGCGCTGGTAAATATTTAACAAAAAGTGGTGTATGGGAGTCAGGAAGTGCTAATTTGTACCATTTGCTAATTTCTGGGTGTAATACTCCCACTATGGCTGATTTCAAGTTACCAACGTGATGTCACTGAATTTGGAGTTGGTTAAGAATGAGCAGTATTTCTACCATACAAATACAATAGGTACAAATAACAGTAAAATGTAGACAAATAATTAGGCAGTGATGAGTTTTGGGTAATTATTTTCTTTGTTTCTATATCATTTGTTTAATTGTAAGTTTATATAATTTAAATTATAGTAATGATTATGTTTAACTACTACCCACAAAATTCCCAAAACTTGAACCAGTACAACCTGGTTTCAGCATACCACTGCCTAACATCTGTAAAAATTAGGAATGAACGTATTGATAAAACAATCTCATTCTAGCAACAAGCAGTATTCACCCAGAGATATGTGAACTAATTGGGGAGGGAAATCATCCAATTTTACCTTTTCAGTTTAATAATTACTTAGCAAAGTTTGGGGACTAGTTTCATGAGCATATACATATGTCAAATTGTACACTTCAAATATGTAGTTTATTTTATGTCAGTTGTATTCTCAACAAAGGTGTTAAAAATTTTGGGACATTAAAAAACTTGTAATGTAGTCACATTATTTTGATCAATGCATTCTTATGATAATTATAATGATAGAACAATTTAATACCTATTCTATGGTCATAGAAAGTAAAATAATGGCCCAATATTCACATATAGTTTTAGACAGAGGAATATGACAGAGTTATCAATAAGCTATTCAAGCATAAAAAATACATATGGTAAAATTTTGTGGTGGAACATAGAGTGGACATTTGAGTTCGAGTGGAAAAAGGAATGATGTAGAGAAAAGCCTGATCATGTATTTTTTTAATAAGCAAGCTTTTAATACAGTAAGTAAAATACTGTACACTGTAAGAGATCTAGAAAACTAGAGCTTCAAGTCTTTTTAAAAAAAAGTCATTATGCTTCATTGAACCACAAAGTCTAGAGTATAAAACTACACTGAAGGCCAAAGGTGAGGCCTTGGCATCTACATCCCAGCCCTTCGTGCAGAGCAGCAGCCTACTCAGTGAACACCACACTGACCTGCTGCGTGGACACAAGCAGCGTGTCCAGTCTAGGGGTGGGCTGGCGAGCTACGTCTGTGTTGTCCTTTGGATATTCTCAAACTGGAACAGGACACATAAGACTAAGAACTGGAAAAAACAAACAAACAAAAAACAATACAAAACAAAAAAAGACCAACAATCCACTGGCAAGAAGGATTAAGTTGGAACGTTTCCCCCCACCACTTGACGGAGCCACAGCCTTCAACTTCTGGGTTTTGGTTCTTCGTAGGAGCTGTGTTGGGTTCTTGTAAGTTTACTATTAAACACTCTCTGGTAGAGCCTTACAGCTTAGTCTAATGGTGGTGTCGTCTATAGTCCTCTCATGTCCTGGGCTCTCTTATTTCACTGTGTGCTGCAAATGAACCATTTAGCTGACCTTCTCTCACCATTCTTGCTAATCTACCCCTCCTGGACATCTCACAGGCCAGTTGCTTGAAATATTCTGGAAAACCAGTATATTCATTTCCGTAAGGGACAATGTAAATCCCTCTGTTTCCCATGCCTTCTCGAAGCTTCTTGGACTCATCTCTATCTCCTATCCAAACCAACATGAAATGTGTTATGTCAGATTTATTCTTGACGGGCTGCGGGAAAAGGGCTTGGAAAGTGGCGTCATTCACAATCTGGCCACACCCCAGGGAAAGAAGTGACTTGTTTTCATCGAGTTTCGAAATCTCTCTTATTACTTCGGTGTTCCTGAGCGCATGCTGATGTCTGGCTGGATGAAAGACAGGGCCACTAGGGTTGGTATAGGCCCCATGGACGTGTAACATGGCTCAGCTTCCGCTTCTCTGGAGCCCGCTCTAGCTCTCTGCTCATCGGTGAGGTCAAAGGATTCACGTTGCTTTCCCTGATCTGCCTCGTACAGTTCCAGGAGATGGTTGAAATGTGAGGTCAATACGGGGTGAAGTGGCTGTTTTCAAGTCTCCCATCTTTGAGTCTGTCATTGCACACTGCATATAAACGTCCTTGAAACGTGTGGATCAGTCATTACTAGCCCGAGCAGGGAGTTCCTGAATAAGCTCACGGGCAACATGAGTAAGATCCTTGTCCTCACAGAGACATTTCTGAAATTTTTGTTCTCCTCATGGTCTAGAAGATAAAAATCAGTGACAGCATCCAGTAAGGCCTGAACTAACCCCTTCCAGGATTTCAGGGCTGGAATCTATGGTGCAGCCACAGCACGCATGCCTGGTCCAATCACCGAGGCTTCTGACTTTTTAAGCTTGGAGACAGTGTTGTGGTCTTTGTTTTGGGTGGTGGGTGGGGGGGTGGTGGCGGAAGGGGGCATCACTGAAGATTCACAAATGTTATCAGAGGCTTGGCTTCTGTAGTTGCCATGGAGTTTTGTATCCGCTCCAAATGCTGCCACCACTCTAACTCTGTTCATGTATTTTTTAAATGGATGGTTGTAAGTATCAAATTGCTAGGGTATTAATTAACTGGATAGATTTTAAAGAGTTATGTAACCATTTATTTTTAAGGGTATGACTTTACAATGTGTCAGAAATTACAACCTTTGTAACTATCTCAACTTTTAATGAAAAAGGTTACCTGTCAACTAAAAAGTGTGCCAGGAAGTACGTCCGTCCGTCGGTTTTCAATAATCATTTAGAGAGTACACTAGCAAAGAAGATCGAAGACTCCTACTTGAGACAGTTCCTGGAAGCTCTTCTATAAAACTTCTATGAAATCCCCTGAAATTAAAAGAATCAACTTCCACTTCTCCAAATTCTGAGAATCTCTCTGAAGGCGTGCAGTGTGTTTGAATACAGCTAGTCGCGGCCTTGTGGCGTTTTAACCTGTGTTCCTTGTATTGCGGGCAAAGGGAACATGAATGGGCACTGCTTTTGGAGAGGTATGTCTCTATGTACATTTTTCTGAGACAAGAAACTTCAGATTCTCTCTTTAGATCCACAAAAAAGTCATGACCTCCAAAGAGTTAAAAACAATTTGACCAGACCCTGAGACCCTTTACAAAGTTCTAATGGGTTCTTCTTTGTCTCCCAGAAAACAAAATGCAGTGGTCAAAGTTTTATAGAACTGACTTGAAGTACCCAAGTCTCTGTCTGAGACTGAAGTAACAATCAATCAAACAAACAAAAAAAAACACACAAGAAAAACAAAAAGACATCCAATAAAACAAAACCCACACAGGTTTTAGGGTACGAAGTTCTTGATTAAAATCCTGGTTCCATCACCTACTTAAAGAAGAAGACGGAGAGGGAGACAAAGATGAAGAAGAAGAAGGAGGGAGGGAGGGAGGAAGGGAGGGAGGGAGGGAGGAAGGAAAGAAGAATCAGTAAATCCTTGACATTTAGAAGAAAGTTTGAAAGTTATTTTCTCCTCAGCAAATGGGGTTAAAGGCTAGTTCTTGGGGGTAATTAGGAGGATGGAATAAAGTGATGGCCAGGTCCATAATACACGCCCCCCATGTCACTTCCCTCACCCCTGTCTTATTTTCTACCCCTGAGATGGAGTGAGTCTGGGGGATGTTCTTCAACCAGCTTCCTTTCCAGCAAAGAAGTAATTTAAGGAGTCAACAAGCACCCGCCTCACACAGCTCAAAAAAGGAGCTGGAATCCAGTCATCAAGGGTAAGCTCCCCTCCCCCTATCCCAGGCCTCTCAGGCAGAGCTAACTGAAGTTGGGCGCACAACTGGAGCATCCAGAGACACCAGAGCCAAGCGGCTGCAGCTCAAATGCCTCCTCCTCCAGGAAGCCTACTTAAATCCCTCCCTCCGTCTAGCTCTCATCTCTCTTTCCCCTGAGGCTTCTGGTACCCTACCTGTCCCTGTCCTTGTCCTTGAGCAGACATTCCTTTCTCTCTAAGTCACAGAAGTTAAGGACATAGGCTTCAGGGTCAGAGAGACCTGGGCTGTAATCCTGGCTGAGTAACCTGGGGCAGGACACCTGACCTCTCTGTGCCTCAGTTTCCTCATTTGTAACTTGGAGCCATTATAGCTGTTCTATCACGGTTATGGAGAGTAAGGTGCTTAGCACAGTACCTAACATGTAAATGCTGTCAGTTTTTATGATCACAGAGGTCTCCTCTGTGTCTGGAGTTATCCCCCTCCCCAACAACTCCTCTCACAAAGCAAATAACAGTCATCATGTTACTATTTTCAGAACAGCTGAGAGAGTGGGTGTGGGGCTCTCTCTCTGAATGGCAGCAACCCTCCACAGCCTTCTTCAACATGCAAATCCTGCTTCAGCTCCAGACAATGAGCTTCCAGAGGCCATGGAATGTCCAGCCACTGCCTTGCATAACTACAGAAACTGGGATGGACCCTCCCAGACCTTTCAACCTAAGAGACAGGCAAACCAAGGCCCACACAATGAGTCAGCATCCATCTAAGGTATTTTAAAGAATTCTAAAAATAACTCTCACCCCCTCCAATCACTCTCTCCTTGATTTTTTTTCCTTTTCATTATTTCTTGTTATAACACGTTCCTTACTTGACAGTATGCATTTATTCTTTTACTTATGTATCATCTGTTTCCCCACCAGATATAGCTCCATGAAAGCAGGGACACCATCTTGTTCACAGATGTATCCCTGGTCCTTTGCTCAAGTTAGTGTTGGCTGTATAGGTTACTAGATGAATGCCTTTTTGATGTTTGTCCTCAGAGGCAAGCATAGAAACGCATTCCTTTGGTCATTTATCCAATAAACTTTTGATGAACATCTGTGTAAGAGACCTTTTGAAAAATCCCAGTGAACGAGACATCATCCTTGCTCTTAAGCTGTTTCCTTATTAGTGAACAATAGTCCCCATTGGGCTGGCAACTTTGTGCGTAACTCCTCTGTCAAAGCAGCTCTTGCAATTGAAAGGAACCGTGTCTCAGAACTCTTTAAGGAAAAAGGGTGTGGGGTTTTTCTGAAGGATATAGGAGGGATAAAGACTAAAACAGAAAAGACACCAAGAACTAAATGGTTCCAGGGGCTGGCTGACTTCTCTCCATCTTTTGAAGCCTGCGTGGTCTTTAAGTGTCTGTTTTTTCCTGGATGCGTACCTCTGACTCTTTGGCTCTCTCTTCTCATCTGAATTTGGGGGACAGCCAGTCTGATTGTCCTTCATTGTCTTCTAGAGTGAGAGCTTTCAGGTCAGACCAGTTCTCGGATTATTACTTGGCCTAGAGCAGTGATTCTCAACCTTCTGGCCCTTTCAATACAGTTCCTCATGTTGTGACCCAACCATAAAATTATTTTCGTTGCTACCTCATAACTGTAATGTTGCTACTGTTATGAATCGTAATGTAAATAAATGATATGAGGATGGTCTTAGGCGACCCCTGTGAAAGGGTCGTTTGACCGCCTTTCAAAGGGGTTGAGACCCACTGGTTGAGAACCACTGGCCTAGAGGGTGAACATCATCTGGCTTCTAACATACCCTGAGCAGAAGGTACGTTTAGTTAAGTGGGAGTGTTGAGCATCATCTTTCCTCTGAGCCTGTGAAGTGGGTAGTAATTCTAACAGGCTCAGAGAGGAGAAATGACAGCAAACTTTGTAACAAAGCTGCCCTACAAACCCATGATTGAGAAATACATGCTCTTATTGTTTGCCACTGAGATGTGGGGGTTATTTGTTATGCGGCAACAGCTGACTAAGATAAATTCAAATCCAGTTTCTTTCATTCTCCCCATGTCCCACTGAGCTTATGGGTCTGATTCCTATCCTCCTATCAGAAACATTTTTGAAGTGTCCTATCCTCAAAGAAGAAGAGAGGAAGGTACTGGAAAAGAGGTTGAAAGATTTGTCCCTGCATCCCACTCTGCCAGCTAGAGAAAAGCATAATGACAATTCTAACCATTGACAGAGTTCTACAGAGTTCTTCAAAGAGGTTTCATCTAGGCTATTATCGCATTTGCACACCCAGACAGTTCCAGAGGGTAGCCAGGGCTGGTTTTACTACAACCAGTGTATAGTATAGTTGAGGAAACTAAAGCTCAGAGGGGTGAAGTGAGTTGTCTGGGTTACAAATCTTCATCTAAACTCAGAACGCTTGGTTTCCAGCCTAGAGTGCTTTCCACAAACTCCCTATTGCCTCTGAGTCTTGCTAGAGACTATCGTTCATCTGAGCACTTTCATGTGATAGTACAGGGCCATGTGATTCAGGTGCCACAGCGAGTGCAGCTAGAGTGCAAAGTAGGACATTCTGAACCTCAGATCAGCATTGCACTGTAATAATCACTCACTGAGCCTTCCCTTTCCTCCCAACTTTCTTTGCTCTTTCTTAAAAAATGTATATTTTTATTGATTTCAGAGAGGAAGGGAGAGGAAGAGAGATAGAAACATCAATGATGAGAGAGAATCATTGATCTGCTGCCTCCTGCATGCCCCACGCTAGGGGATGAGCCAGAAACTCGGGAATGTGCCCTGACTGGGAATTGAACCATGACCTCCTGGTTCATAGGTCGAAGCTAAACCACTGAGCCATGCCGTCCTGGGCATTTCTTTGTTCTTTTGAGGTCCTTTCCCCCAGCCTCCATCCAATGTCTGGTTATGGTGGACAGAGTGCATTTTCCAGATGCCACAGAACTCAGAATGTGCTCTTTGAAGACAGCAAGTACTCTTGGTGCAACAGAAAGGTAACAGGGTAGGAAGGTAAAGAACCTTGGTTGAAGTCTGGCTAGCCATTTGATTTATGACACATCTCAGCTTTCTATTTTCTCCTCCTGTAAATGAGAATTATCATGTGATGACACAAGCACTGTTACAAACGCTCTGTCTCCTTTGCCTGCCACAACCTTTCCCTGGCTAACTTCACAGAGACCTTTCCCTGAGGTCAAATTGTGTTCCTGCCCAAATTCTTTTTTTTTTTTTAAATCCTCACTTGAGGATATTTTTTTCTATTGATTTTTAGAGAGAATGGAAAGGAAGAAGAGAAGGAGGAAGAGGAAGAGGAAGAGGAGGAGGAGGAGGTGCATGCTGGAGGCAACCCATCAATGTTTCTCTCTCTCTCTCTCCCTCCCTTTCCCTTCCTCTCTTTTAAAACATATTTTAAAAAATATTTGTTGGATGAGTGAATGAAGCTGACCCTCTCTTTCTACCCCTCCCACCTACTCCCACCTCCACTCCCCTTTCTCACCTCCCAGGGGGTGTGGTAAGGTGACAATGAACTGCAAGTTGGAAATTCTTGGGCAAGGGTTGATGGCTGGAACTTCCACTCCTTCCTTTGTTCACTAAGTTCATGTGACACAGTCCTCCTTGCTATCTCTCCAATATGCCAATCTCACTCCTGCCTCAGAGGAACTGCGTTCCCTCTATCTGGAATGCTCTTCCCAGATAATCAGTTGGCTCCATCCTTCACTTCAATCAGATCTCTAGTTAAAATGGGAAGTCTTTCTTCTGAACTAATTCCTTATCATCTTTGTTTTCTATTCCCTCCTCCCCCATTTTCGGTCATAGCTATTTGATGTTGGATATTATCATTTGGTTGACTTGTTTATTGTCCATCTCCTCCATGATAACATAAACTATGAAGTCAGAGTTTTTATCTTTCTTCACTTTATTTGTTTATATCTGTATCACCCAGACCAGTTCCTGGTAAATGCCAGTGAATATCAAATGAATGACTGAATGAACCAATGGTAATGAAAAGAAGGTGAAGAGCACAGCTTTTCTTCTTCAAATGCCCTGAATCCTTCAAGGTCAGAGGAAGAAATAATTTCTAGTTGGAGTCAAGACCAACCTCAGCCAACTGTGAACTAAGTGAGCCTCGGTTTCCTCATCTATTATGTGGGAATATTGTTTCCACACTCACAGGCTTGGTTTAGGAGTTATATAGAGATTAAATGACCAAATATGAATGGCTGGCACACAGTAGGTGCTTAGCAAATAATCCTCCTCAAACATGGAGCCACACACACAGCCCTTAAAAAAAGTCTAAGTAACAAAGGATTCTCAATCAGAGGAGAAAACAGGCAGGCAATGAAGTCTCTCTCTCCAATTTCACTTCGAAGAGAGGAACTCACTGGCCAGAGCCCAGGATGGTCACTGATGCACAGGACAAGGAGCCAATCGTTGGTCTCTCACGTAGGCTCCAAAAAGTGTGAGCGTGGGGTTGCATAATCTGTTCCTGCGGCACCCATCTCCACTGACGTGTTTTCACCAAACATTCTTTGAAAGGGATCATGTGAGCTGGGCTGTAAGGTAGCCGAGGGGAGGGAAAAGGAAGAAAGGCAGGAAGCTGGAGACCCTTGGGGTGTGGGGGGGGATTAGCGAGAGGATACCACATTTACTGAGCTCCTACTACGTGCCAGGCCCTGGTCTCATTCTGATAGCTATCTTGCCATAAATCTGAGAGATCAGGTATTGCCACTCCCACATTCCAAGAGAAGAAAAATAACAATAATTAATATCGCTAACACTTACATAATGCTGACTGTGCATCAGGCAGTGAGATAAGCACACTTTTGACCCTCAGGGCAGCCCATGACACGGGTCCTATTCTGATCCTCAATTTATAGAGGAGGAAACTGAGACGCAGAGAGATGAAGCAACTCCCCTAAGGTCACCCAGCAAGACAGTAGTAGAGCCAGGATTCAAACACAAGCAGGGTTCCAAAGTCCTTAGACCTGTATGAGGACACTTCCCAGGGGATTTGTGGGGGTGGATCCGGAATGTGACCCCAGCAGCAGTTGTCCTCACTTGCCCATAGTGGGGGCCCAGTGTGGGAGTGACAAGTGACGTCATCAAGTGATCAGAGGCTCTCCCTGGGGACAGTTTGTCCCAGCTTGTGGCTGTTTGTCATTCTGCCTCTGACCTCAAGTTTAAAATTTCATTCATAAGTTTGGGATCACAAACTTGGCTGCGAGAGAAGGGCCCTTGGAGATCAGCTATTCTAGTCCAACCCCCTCATATTACAGATGGAAAAAAACCCTGAGGTCCAAAGAGAGGCACACACATAGCAAGGTCACAGAGCAATTTTCTGTTAGGAGGAGGAGTTGGTTTGAAGTCAATTACAGATAATCTTGTTGTGTAATTACCAAATGTAGCTGTACCTCTGAATCACTGGGGGGGCTCTTTAGATTTCCAGATTTCTGCACTCAGCTCCTGAAGATTCAGACTTGGGCTTGCAACAGGGCCTGGGAATCTGCTATATGATACGTTCCTGAGGTGATTCAGATGGAACAGGGCCGTGACTGCCTTTGCAAGTTGAGTCCAATCCCCTCTTTCATTTTATAGTTTGGTGTTCTAAGAAGACTTGCCTAAGGTCACATGACAAGTCAGTGTAGTCCTAGCTCAGGCTTTGTGGTCTGAACCCAAAGCTCATTCTTCTTCTCCAGCTGCCTGTGGTCAAATCCTTAAAATGGACCAAGGAGGCTGGCCAAGGGAGTTATTGCGGGTTTCCCCCCAGCACTTGGTTTCCTTGTGGCACCTTAATAAAAACACAGGAGGGTGCCCATTTCTAGGGCTAGGAATGGTGAGAATTCAAGAGCTGGCATCCTTCACGGAAAAGGAAACTGCAGTGGGCTGTCCTGCTGGCCTTTGGGGGTTTCCCAGAAACAAAATTCCAGGCTCTAAGGATACCAGCACCAGCTACCCATCCTGCCTCAACTTCGGGCATTTTCCATTTCGGAGAATGGGCAGGGAGAGCCTTCCCTCCGTGGGAGGAGAGAGGGTGGACAGGGTCCAGCTGTGACGTCAGGCGACACACCCCAGGAAGAGCCACAGGTTCCAGCACTTGGCAGAAAGACGAAGCTGCTTTCAGGAACTAAGTTAAACTCCTCAAGCACTTTTCCTGAGCCTCTCCTCCCACCACCTTCCTCCCCAGAACTACCTGAGCTGAGGGCTTCACTGTTCCTTTTCCACTTGCCACTACTCCACCACTCGTGTCAGCATGTCAGTTAGCTTGCTCTCTCTCTCAATCTCTCTCTCTCGCTCTCTCTTCTCTTTTTCTCTCTTCTCTCTCTCTCTCTCTCTCTCTCTCTCTCTCTCTCTACTCTCTCTCCCTCTCTCT
>PVJC01004514.1:0-63497 GCA_004026665.1 Murina feae
CCCCACCTTTGAGGGGACAGGTGTTAGGATGGATGGGGTGGCAGAGTGAGGACTTGTCAAAGCCACGGTGAACCTAAAAATTGGAAGGAGGGGCCGGACCCTGACCCTCCCCCACCCCCAACGCTTACCCCACTTCACATCCTATGTGACCGGCACTTGCCATTCTGTTTCATACTTCTGGCCTTTACAAGAGCATGATGGTTCAAGTGGGCGAGAAGAGAAGGGGCTGGTGTTTAGTTGAGCTCCTGCTATGACCCATTTTTTAAAAAAATACATTTTTATTGATTTCAGAGAGGAAGGGAGAGGGAGAGAGAGACAGAAACACCAATGATGAGAATCATGAATCGGCTGCCTCCTGCACGCTTCCTACTGGGGATCGAGTCCTGCAACCTGGGCATGTGCCATAAACCGGGAATTGAACCGTGACCTCCTGGTTCATAGGTCAGTGCTCAGCGGCTGAGTCACACCGGCTGGGCTGCTATGACCCATTTAATCTCATGACAAATAGATGAGGAACGGTCAGCTGAGTAACAAGGAAGTAGAAGTCAGCAGGAAGGGTAATCAGCAAAAACTAAGGGAGTCAGTGTCGGCATCCGGAAGTTTCTTTCCAGAGAACCTTCCTCACCTTTTTCGTGTCAACTCAGGACTTGTCACCTGGAGGGGGGCTGTCCTTTCAAGCAGACAGGTCTCTCTTGAAGGGCACGAATAATAACAGTAACACAAACAGACGAAAAAGGACATGCTGCTATTTTAATTGCCCAGACGATATCCCAATGGATTATATTAAGGGTTGGTTGCATGATGGGGATAGTGTTCTATAATGAAAGAGCCATTAAAAAAAAAAAGGGACAGTGACACAGAATGTGCGTTACCTTTATGAATTTATCTTTTGCTTAATAATAAAACATATTGCTGTGTTTCTGGAGAAGAATTAGAGAGTGTTCCCGGGGTAAAGGGATGGCTTTGCAGTCCTCGAGGACTGAATCTTGATCATTCAAGATACGTTATGTTTTCAGAGGAATGATGATAAAGATGTTATATTGATTGAGGGTGAGAAGGGGCGTGACTGAGAACCCTGGAAAACATGGAGAGGTAGTAAGAAGGTTTTTAGGAAATGGCAGTGATAAGCCAGGAGCCAGGCAAGATGCTTCTGGGTGCATGAAAAGCTTACCATAACGGCCAGCTTCTTAGTTTTTCTTACTTGGTAAGTCTGACCTCCAGGAATCAACGGAGCTGTAATGTTCAGATCCCGCCACCAGGTGGCATGTATTCCCTTGGGTGCGTGTGGGCCACTTCTGGCTGGCCCGTTGGACTGCCCCGGGTGCCAAAGGTGGGACATCAGTAATCCTACCCTAGGTATTCTTTCCTCTGCCAGTCCTGACCTAGTACTGTGCCCGCGGGTCCTCCTCCTCCTGCTGCAACGCCTGCCAGAGGGGTGGACACTTCGTTAGAAACGGTTTCCGCTCCTCGAAATGTATTTTCTCCCCCAAATGTCTCTACAGAGACTTAAAAAAAAAAAAAAAAAATATATATATATATATATATATATATATATATATATATATATATATATATATATATCTTATTGATTTTTTTACAGAGAGGAAGGGAGAGGGATAGAGAGCTAGAAACATCGATGAGAGAGAAACATGGATCAGCTGCCTCTTGCACACTCCCTACTGGGGATGTGCCCGCAACCAAGGTCCATGCCCTTGACCGGAATCAAACCTGGGACCCTTCAGTCCGCAGGCCAACGCTCTATCCACTGAGTCAAACCGGTTAGGGCTCTACAGAGACTTTTATAGAATTGTAACAAGTGTTAGACTACCACGTGGTGCTCCACTTTTAATTCAGTGTCATGTCACATGTGCAACTTAATGTCGTCTACACGAGTATTTTTAGGAAGGAAAACCATATTTCAATGTGTTTCTCACGTTTCCCTCATTAGAAATAGCATCGATATGAACGTGAGCGTGTTAGGCCCCAAAGTAGATGGAAAGGATCAGAGAAGGACTTTACAGTTCTTGTTCTATATTCCCACACTGACAGGTCCATCTGAACCCCAGCAGAACCTCCCATCGGGTCTCCCTTCCCAGCGACCAGAATGCCGGGGCCTCCGGTCCGCGCCCTCGGAGGGAGGGCTGCCCTCCTTCCTCATTCAGGGGCTCTGGGCGGCTGTGTCATTATCATCAGCAGGCTGTTTCCTAGGCGTGGTTTGGACAACAGGAGCATCACAGAGCAACAGGAGCTCTGGGAGCCTGGTCAACCACTCCTTTGCCGCATCAGCGGGTATTTCTCCAGAGACAACAGGGGTGTTGTCCAGGGACTCCAGAAGCAGGATCTCAGACAGCAGGTAAGTGCCACTGGCCTCTTTCCTCTCCCTGAACCCATTCCCCTCCCCACGTATCTCCTCTCGGACACGGTCCTTGGTAGTGGGCTTTAGTTATCCCCGAGTGAAGTCACAATCAAGGGCTGTTCCTCTCGGCCTGGTTGGTGATGATGCAAGTCCAACTTTCCCGAACGTGAAGGGTGGATTGCTGTCGCAGCTGATTTATGAAGCCGGGAGTTCGGGAAGGGTTTCAGCTTCTCTGAATTTTTTCCAAGTTGACTAATCTGCTCTTTGTGTTGGGAAATCAACAGGAGCCCTTTTCCCAGCAGCCTTGACTGCTGGCCCTCCTCTCCGCAGCTACGCGAGGGGATGAGCTGGGCTTAAGGAAACAGTCTCGAGTCCACACAAACCCCCACTACACCTGGTATTCCCCTCCGATTGTTCATCCAGAGGGAGCAGGCAGCTGTGCCAGGGACATTTCTCTTGACCACTGCTTCGTCTGGGAGTCTTTAAAAATATACCAGCATCGCCCTGGCCGGTTTGGGTCTGTGGATAGAGCATCGGCCTGCGGACTGAATGGTCCTGGGGTTTTGGTTCCAGTCAAGGCCACAGGCCGGGGTTGCGGGCCTGATCCTCAGTGTGGGGCGTGCAGGAGGCAGCCGATCAATGATTCTCTCTCATCAGTGATGTTTCTATCTCTCCCTCTCTGAAATCAATAAAATATTTTTTAAAAATAAATAAAAATATACCAGTATGTGTGTGTGTGTGTGTGTGTATATATATATATATATAATTGACTTCAGAGAGGAAGGGAGGAGAGAGATAGAAACATCAATGATGAGGGAGAATCATTGATCGGCTGCCTCCTGCAGGCCCCCCCCCACTGAGGATTGAGCCTGCAACCCGGGCAGGGGATCGAACCGTGACCTCCTGGTTCATAGGTCTGTGCTCAACCACTGAGCCACGCCGGCCGGGCCCTTGTGACATTAGCTCTGATCGCTCTGACCTTGCTCAGGGGCTCCTGATAAATGTCCCCCAGCACGGCACCATGTCACAGGGTTGTGTGTATGGATAATGTTTCCCCCCGAGAAAACGTCAGAAAAAGTCACATGGTGGGGATCCCCATGCAGTCCCCCGGAAAACCCTCCCCAGGCACTAGAGGTGGAAATCCCCAGGGGATGGAGAGACACAGCCCAGAGTGAAAGATGGCCTCAGTGTTGTTGGCAGGGTGGCCGGTGGGGGAGGACCAGAGACAGTGAGTCACCTCGGGAAACAGAATACCTGGGTGGAGCTGGGAGGTCGTGTCCACTGTGCACACGCGTCCTGGAGTTCACGTGCTAGTATTGATCCGAAATGACTGAGCAAAGCCATTTGCCTCTGTCCTGGGAAATCCACATGGAAACCCCATGTATCCAAGGACGAGGTGAGAGGTTAAGGGGCGTTGACCCGAAGGGGAGAGTGCTGACCGGTCTTCTCTTCCGTGGGGGTGTCACACTTCAGCCACCAAGCCCCCGGGCGGGTCAGGAATACGGAGCAGAAAGAGTGGGATTTGGAATCAAGCAGCCCTGGGCTTGAAGGCCAGTCCTTCATACCTGGCATAGATCACTGTCCCTTTTCGGAGTGATTGGGTTTTTCCTCCGTAAAATGGAGATCTAATTGCCACTTGACGGAATTGTAAGAATTTAAATATGATAAAGGTGCTAAGTCCTAAGCACTCAGTAAATGAGGATGCTTATTATTTGAGCACCTAATGAGGTCATTTTGGTTCCTCCTCCTCCTCTTCTTCTTCTTCCTCTTCCTCTTCCCCTTCCCCTTCTCCTCCTCCTCCTCCTCCTCCTCCTTCTCCTTTGAGGAAAGACATTTGATAAGCTTTAAGGTTTCATCTTTGCTTCTGGCTATTAGAGTCTTGTTGTCGGCTGAATTCAGTTTCCTGCAGTTCCAGAAATGAAGGCTCTCTTCTTGCTGGCTGTTGGCTGGGGTTGCATTCGGGTCCTTCCACGTGGTCCCCAGATCTCAGCAACAGACAACCTGCCATGCGTCAGACCCCTTCCTCCTTCAGCGTCCATCTTCCAGAAGACCCATGCGATGCGCCTGGGCCCCACCTG
Source organism: Murina feae (assembly GCA_004026665.1). Taxonomy (NCBI): domain Eukaryota; kingdom Metazoa; phylum Chordata; class Mammalia; order Chiroptera; family Vespertilionidae; genus Murina; species Murina feae. The sequence continues at coordinate 4,435 of PVJC01004514.1, forward strand.
CGGTGGCCCCCAGAGGACCTCAGCATGCAGTTCTGCTAATGCCACTGGAAGCATCAGGGTTGCAGTCGTTTGCAGTGATCTGCACCCGGAGGCCTGCCAGCCTCCTCCACAGCCCCTCAGTCCCTCTGTTGTGCAGGGAACCTGGTACCTGTACGCTGAGGACCAGGGAGGGAGCGGCGAGGCGATCTCATCCTGTGACTTTGACTGCGGCTTGGGTCCTGGTACAGAACTTCCCCTCTTAGCCTTGGGCCATTGGGACCAATAGGAACCAGGCTCTGACGTCTTTCCCTTGTCCAGAGCAGTGCCCGGTGGCCACTCCCTCAGCGAGTCCTGTTCGCTCGCTTGTTCTTTCCTGAAGAGCATCCTTTTATTCATTCCCACTCCTTCCAGCTGCTGGTTCTAGAGCTGAGTCGGTCATTTTGACCAAAGTCTCTCTCCCCTGTTTCTCTGTGAGTGCCCACTTCACATGGGCTGAAGTGTCTGACCCCCATGGCAATCCTGTGAAGGAGGAGAAGCAGGCATTTGTACCCCTGTTTAAAGACAAAAACAGCTAAGGAGGCATCTATGTGGGCTTGGAGAAAGCACGACACCGTGAAGGAATGACAAAGACTGAGGTAAGACAACAGAGCTACGTTGCCTGGGGAACGAAGGCCTAACACAGACGGTCTCCGGTCTCCGGGTCCTGGGCCTTTGTGTCGGGGGAGACTTGGCCCCCAGACAGAGACGTTCAGACTTTCCCAGAGGGTTTGCTCTGTGTAATCAACACCCAGCCAGAGGTCCTGAGTGAGGGGAGGGTGACTTGGATGCTGTGTGTAAAAATGTCAGAGCCCGACCAGCGTGGCTCAGTGGTTGAGCATCAACCTATGAACTAGGTGGTCAAGGTTCGGTTCCCGGTCAGGGCACATGCCTGGGTTCCAGGCTCCATCCCCAGTGAGGGGCGTGTAGGAGGCAGCTGACCAATGATTCTCTCTCATCATTAATGTTTCTATCTCTTTCTCCCTCTCCTTTCCTCTCTGAAATCAATAAAAATATAGGTATTTCAAAAAATAGTGATAGGTACTCTTATTAAATGCTTACTATGGTCCAGGTTGTGAACTAAATGTTTTCTATAGACTATCTCCCTTAATTCTCACAGTAACCTGAGAGCTAAATATTGGTTTCCTCATTTTACAGATGGGGAAACTGAGGCTCCCAGAGATTTAAGTAAATTGTCTAATGCCACGCAGGTGAGAAGTGGCACGGATGGCTTCCTGTGTGGTACTGTGTGACACTGACTCCCTATTTTAGTCATTCTGCTTTATTTCTTTTAAAAAAATATATTTTATTGATTTTTTACAGAGAGGAAGGGAGAGGGATAGAGAGTTAGAAACATCAATGAGAGAGAAACATCAATCAGCTGCCTCCTGCACACCTCCTACTGGGGATGTGCCCGCAACCAAGGTACATGCCCTTGACTGGAATCGAACCTGGGACCCTTGAGACGCTCTATCCACTGAGCCAAACCGGTTAGGGCTGCATTATTTCTTTTCAGGGACTGAAGTTCTTAGACACCAACTAGGTTTATTTCAGGGGAAAGGGGAGTGGACTCAGGCTGTCTCTAGTTAATGGGGCTAGTTTCCCCCACTTATATCTGAGAAACACTTAGGAACAGAGACTCAGAAACTCTTTGATCTCTTGACTAATCAATCCATCATTGCCCTGTGGTTCTTGGTTCCCAAGAATCAACCCCCTTGGGGAGGTTTTCTGCTACCTTGTTGAAAATCCCTTCCACTTATCATTACCCTATACTTCTTTTTTTCCTTTAAAAAAAGAACTTACTCTCAGACTGACTTCAGATTCCTGACTTAAGCTGCTAGCATTCTCTGGAAGAAGCCACTGACATTATCACAGCCCACCAAGATCTGCAGACATCTCTTGCCATGCTTAGATTCAACCAGCAGTGGTTCGCTAGTCCCATTTACCACCTGGCTTCCTGTTCAGTTCAATTCTGCACATCTCACCAGCAACCTGCTCTCACAGGCTGTCTTCTCCGCATCCACGCATATGTCCCCAAAGATGACAGTGTCAACTTGCCTGCTGCTTCCGAGTGTGGCTGGGAGGCGCCACCTCTTCCTCAACCGGGCCACCCGGGAGCAGCCAGGCTCCTTCTGGTTCAACAAGTTCTGTCAGTTACTCTCAACTCCTTGTTGGGATGCATGAGTGTCCTTGCCAGGGTTGCTCAGACCACAAGACATGGGCCCCACAGCACCATGTTGTGGTGTATAACCCTCGTCATGGTCACCGAGACCTTTGGGTCGACTGGAATTTGAGGGGGAAACCTTCTGGTTACTGGACACCTATGTCCAAAATAGGAACCAGGGCTGATCACACCTGTCCCAGTCCTCAGGTCATCCTAGGGGACAATGAGACCTCCTGGGCGGCTGAATGCACCAGCCTGTCTGAATGGCACATGTCAGTTGTGCAGCCTTCACTCACGAAAGGGACAGACTTCAGCTGGGGCACCCGCAGGGCTGTAGCTGCCGCTGTTCCTGCCACCAGGGTCGCTGCTCAGGTGTTTCTCCAACTTTTCTTTCCCTTACGGTTGGAAGCAGAAGAGGAGATTGCTTTTCACTAACAGTGACCTTCTTAGTTACGCATCGCTCCAAGTCACGTGTCTTCATCGGTAAATCGAGCCTATTCACAGCATCCATTTCTTAAGGTTGCTGTGAAGATTGTGTTGCTGTGGTTAATGCTCCCCAGAGGATAGTTTTTGTTTTTAGAGAGAATGGAAGGGCGGGGGAGAGATGGAGAGAGAAACATTGATGTGAGAGAGACAGGGAATGGTTGCCTCCTGCACGCGCCCCAACTGGTGCCCGGGATCGAGCCTGCAACTGCGATACATGCCCTTGACCGGAATGGAACCCAAGACCTTTCAGTCCACAGGCCGACACTCTAACCACTGAACTAAACCTGCGAGGGCTGCTGTGAGGATTTAATAAGATGTGTTGTTTCAGGGTCTGGCATGGAACTGAGAATCAAAGGTAGTCCCTATTACGACTATTCATGGAACTTTTCTAATCAAATCATAAGAGTATGTGGCTCACCCTGACTGGTGTGGCTCAGTGGATAGAGCGTCGGCCTACGGACTGAAAGGTCCCAAGTTCGATTCTGGTCAAGGGCACGTACCTTGGTTGCGGGCACGTCCCCAGTGAGGGGTGTGCAGGAGGCAGCTGATCGATGTCTCTTTCTCATCGATGTTTCTAACTCTCTATCCCTCTCCCTTCCTCTCTGTAAAAAGATCAATAACATATATTAAAAAAAAAAAAAAAAAGCATGTGGCTCATGATTCATCTCATTTGTAGAAGACCTGCCTCTACAGATCTCAGAGTGGATGTGCCCCTCGCACCCCCACCCACAGATCATGCAGGCAGAACCTACATATCACACCCCAGAAACCACCTTCATCTCAGCAGGAGCTAGAAGCTTCCTCCCCAGCTGAGTCGGAGTATGGCATTGCGTACCCAGGTACAGAGAGGAGGCCCAGCCCTTTAAGATGACTTGAAATTTCCCCGAGACAGGACCGTCCAGTTCAATCCGGGCTGCCCTGAGTTAAAATGGGCTCACTCGACCCAGCGAGGTGTCAGAACAACCCGTCTCTCTCAGGTGCGCGCGTGGTGTTCCGTTTCGCTGGTTTTCTGCCCTGCTTGTCTATGACAGCTTCCCTGGCAACCTGAGCCTGCCCCGCCCACTGTTTGGCCCTTTGCCACTTACCTTATGATTACTATCTCAGTAGCAACTCCTGTCTGAACTACACCCTTGCCCAGGCGCACCCAGGCTAATCACACTTGACCAGCCAACCCTGCAGGGGGGGTCTCCTGCAGACCCTCTCACCCGGACAGCCCCTGCCGCTGACCGATGCCCCCTGGAAAACTCCAGGAGTAGGGGCCCCTTGACTAAGCAGTTCTCTGCTAGCACCCGTGAGAAGCTACAAGCATTTTTCACATGAAACTTATCTGAACGCCTCATCAGAGCTGCTTTCCATCAGCCCACAAGGGATCATGGTCTAAGATAAGAATGGAGAATGCATAATGGGTTGAGGTTAAGACCAGGGTTAGATGGAGCTGGGTTTGATACAGCGTGTGGGAGGCAATGCTTTATTCGTCTCCCACAGGCCTGTCTTAGGGAAGCCTTTATGCTCACAAGTCTTCCCTCTCTTTGGACTTTTGATTCCATACGTTCCCTTATCTTGGATTTGGCTCGAGTGAATTTAAAAACACACTGGCTGGTGACAACATGCAGAACGGTCTGTTCCTTTAGGGCAAGCATGTCAAACTCAAAGGCGAACACAGGCCAAATACACAAGGATTAAGTGTATGTGGGCCTCAAAAAAACCCCAAAGCTTCAATTTTCATAGAAACGTAGGTTTATTTCAATAGAGACACGCTGAATACAAAGGGCTGAAATGAGTCATCGTTCACATAAAATACAGAACATTTTAATAAAAATGATTTTTTTTCTTGAACATTAACTTACCAGACACTGAATAAGGCACAAATTAATAAGTGTAATGCAAATAAACCTATTTTTCTTGTTCTCTGAAAACAAAGTATTTCCTGTTGCGCACACCAAACAAGTCAGTCCAAGACTAATGACGTGGCCATCAACTGCGAAAATATCAGCAGCCAATCAACGATTCTCTCTCATCATTGATGTTTCTCTCTCTCTCTTCCTCTCCCTTCCTCTCTGAAATCAATAAAAATATATATATAAAAAAAAAAGGCAAGCTCTGACTGGTTTGGCTCAGTGGATAGAGCATTGGCCTGCGGACTGAAGGGTTGCAGGTTCAATTCCGGTCAAGGGCATGCACCTTGGTTGCGGGCACATCCCCAGTAGGAGGTGTGCAGGAGGCAGCTGATTGATGTTTCTCTCTCATCAATGTTTCCAACTCTCTGTCCCTCTCTGTAAAAAAATCAATAAAATATATTTTTTAAAAAAGGCAAAAGGGACAGAAAAACGAGGGCATGGCTGTCTCACGAGGGGAATGTGGTAGCTGTGAAGACTGGAGGATCGTCAAGGCCTTGGAGGCACTGTTCAGGAGGAACTTTAATAAGCAAGCGTGTCTACATCAGACATGTGAGAGACAGCGGTAGCTTGAACAAGGTAGTTGTGATAGAAGGCAAGGAGTTTGAAAAAACATTTACGACAGAGAGGACAGAGCTTGACTAGATGCTGGAGATGAAGGAGAAAGGAAGCCAGCACGATTCCTAGATTTCTGGCTTGAGAAAATGAACGAACCCCTGTGCCAGTCACGGACAGGAAATTCGGGAAGAGGACCAGGACCGGGGAAAAGTGCTACGAACTTGGTTTTAGAGAAGCTGAGTACTGCCATACTTTGGGACAGCCAAGACACATGACACAGATATCTAGCTGTTCAACAGAGCTTTCCGTGATGGTGGAAACGGTCTCTATCCACACTGTCTAACCTTTTAGCCTCTGTCCGCATGGGGCCGTTTACATGTCAATAGATTAAGATGAAATGCTTAGTTTCTCAGCTGCACGAGGCGCGTTTCAAATGCTCAATAGGGATACGTGGCTGGCGACTTTGCACGGGATGGTGCAGTTCTAGGGCCCAATTTTGGAGACATAAAAACGTGACCCCTGTTGTAGGTGGCACTTAAGACTGTGGATGACGACTGTCTAGGAAGATGGGGGATTGAGCCTTGAGGACTTTGAACATGGACAGGCTGGCGAGGAGGAGTGTCCTTCCAGAGACATAGAGGTAGAACCATGAGAGAGAGCGTCATCCTAAAGGTCAAGGGAAAAAGAGTATCTTGGGAAAGGAGGACATGAGCAACAGCAAAGCATTACAGGAGGTCAAAGAAGACAAGGATTGACCCAACATGGTGACTGCATCAGTGGGAGAAAGGTCACTGTTGACTTCAGCAAGGGCTGTTTCCCACGGGGGTGGGGTGACGGGGTTTGCAAGGGGTGGGGGGAGGGATGTAGCCGAAAGGATGAGTAAGAGGGAGGTGAGGTAATGGGGAAGATAAGAACTCATTAGCTCCTGGTTTCAATAAAGCAGGGAATGGCTTAAACCAAATCAAGGTGCCCTCAGTGGCAGATAAATGTCTTCAGATACTGGGTTTCTCCAGTGTTGTGTCGTCTGTCATGAATGTGGGGAGGTACACACATCTAAGCTCCTCCTTCCTACCCTGACTCTCTTGGAGAGTGAGTGTGAGCTGGACCAAGGGGGGCTCAGAGCCTGGGTTAACAGCGTGGCATGTATCCTAACGGAAATAGAAAGACATGGGAAGCATTTCTTTTTTTTTTTTTCTTCTTTCTAAAAAAAACATTTTACTCACGATTTTAGAGCAAACACAAGAAGTCAGGAAAGTATAATAAACCCCCATGTTCTACTCATCGTCTGGGCCCGAAACGCTTCAGCCTTCCAGTCCTGCCCCAGCCGTATGCCCACCCACTTGGACTGAAGAGTCCTAAGCACAGGCTTGATTGTATTTCCGCTAAGATAAATATGTTTTTGATTTTTTTTTTTTTTTTTTTTTTTTACAGAGAGGAAGGGAGAGAGATAGAGAGTTAGAAACATCGATGAGAGAGAAACATCGATCAACTGCCTCCTGCACACCCCCTACTGGGGATGTGCCTGCAACATGCCCTTGACGGGAATCAAACCTGGAACCTTTCAGTCCGCAAGCCGATGCTCTATCCACTGAGCCAAACTGGTTAGGGCTGCTAAGATCATTCTTGCTGCTGGGTAGAGCAGAGGCCAGCAAACTTCCCCTTTAAAGGGCCAGAGAGTAAGTCTTCTAGGCTGTGCTGGCCATACAGTCCTCTACTCCAGCTACTCTACTTTCTGCTATGGTGTGAAAGCAGCCACAGCCAGTATGTACACCGTAAGGCTGTGTTCCAGTAAGACTGGGCACCGACCATAAGCACCCAATGAATGCATAAATAAGTGGAACAACAACTGTGTTCTCTGGAGAGTCTAGGACAGTGCCTGGCAAAATACAGACACATAAGAGTATTAGTAAAAAAAAAAAAAAAAAAGTCAGTGGGTTGGAGGTGGAGGGAATGAACTGCAGGAATGAAAGCCCACATTCTCTACTTTATTGGCTAAGGAAGGTGGGAGTTGATCTGAAAGGGGAGAGGAACACCTGTGGGAAATGGGGAGAAGGTTGGGAACTCAAACACCCGAACTCAAGACAAACATAATTAATTGTATGTGCCTGGGGGTGAGGTGAGGTCCAAAGAGAAGAAGGCTCCTCCCCGAGCTGGTGGTTAATTTGGCTTCTCTTTCCTGGGGTTGATCACAGAATTATAGAGGAGGCTCGAGACAGACGAAGCAGGTGGAGCTTGGTGAATGGCCCAGAATTTAAGGAATGAGACCAAAACTCAAGACAGGGTTTTTTGTTGGTTATTTCATGCTTCTATGATTAAAAAAAAAAAATGAGAGAGAGAAGAAAAGAAAACAAAACCCTCAACATAAACATACCTGCTATTTGGCAGCAGGGAATTCTCAATTGGCTGGAAGTGAGTTTCGGGACAGAGTGCCAGCTGCCGTCCCTTCTTCCCTCTCCTCTGTCAGGTCACCTGCGAGACAAGCAGTAAAAAAATAGAAAGAAAAAACCAAAACAAAACAGAATGGGGCTACCTTATCCCAATTCCTCTCTCCTTCTGTTTCTATCGGAATCGTTTTGTTAATAAGCCAGGGCTGCCAATGCTTATAGTGGATATAACTTACTATCGTGTGTGACTATTTCAGGGTTCAGGCGATAAAGAGATCTATTTTTCATTGTTGAGAACGAGAGGCATCGGGAACGATATTGAGGATTCTTTTTCCGGATGCACGTGGATGGTACCTAGGTTGCTTGAGGTTTCCTTGTATGCACAAAAAATAGTGAAAACCAGTGGAATATGAAGCTGGCTTTTTGGTGCTAACTAGTCCCTTTATGAGCTGCAGGTTGCCAAAAAAAGTAAAAAAATAAAAGTGGGGGCGGGGGGCAGGAGTGTTCTTACTTCCCACAAATATGCTAAGTTTCAGGATGAGAGATGCTTTTATTTTTATTAAGATTCTCCAATTTAGCATGATCTCCTCTTGCCAGCCATTTGCATCCCTCCTTATAACTCTACTTGGTAATTTATGTCATCATTCATATACTTAGCCGTTGGTTTTATTGTCCACCCACCTTTTTGTTTGGATCGTGAATGAATTCCAGCACACAGAATGTCCAACATAGGGTCGGTTTTTGATGAATATTTATGGGACCAACGAAGGGATCAAGTCCTTTTACTCAACTCAGGACAATTCTCTTAAAATAAAGGACTTTAAGCTAGAGTTTTGGAGAACTTTGAATTCTAAGTGAATTAGCCATGGATGAGTATTTCCCGATACGTAGCTGGATGGTGAGGTCTGCAGCTGGATGGTGAGGTCTGGAGCTGGATGGAAATTCTGGTTTGGGGTTTGTTAAAACTCAGAAAGAACTGTCCATCCTTGAAGCTAGATAAATCCAGGGGATTCCCTCCATCCCTGGACACTGAGAGAAGTGGCTGTGGTGAGAGGGCCTGCCGAGGGTTAGCAGAAGGAAAGCTGCTCGGCGATCGGTTCCTGGATTCTCTCTGGAAGGGGCGGCGGTGCCACAACCAGCTCTGCCCCTTTCCCAAGGCGAGCCAGTGCCCTCGGAGGAGGATGGCACAAATCCAAGATATTCCCGAGCAGCAGGAAAGCTCCCCGGGATGCTGCTTTTGCCCATTTTTAACCTATCGGCGGGCTTTATTCATTTTTTTATTGTGGTGAAGTAGAAACATGACATTTGAGTCACTTTTTTTAAGCGTGCTTTTTTTGCATATGACACACAGTCACACGAGAGTTTTTGAATTTGGGCCGCGGCCAGTGAGATGAAAGGCTGAGAGCTCTTCCCCGCCTCTCCCAACCCCCGGCCCCCCAGGACCTCCCGGCACGCGCTGTAGGCCAAGCCTCCGCCGCGAATCTCCATCTCGCTGGGCGGGGCGGCCCTCGCGGCCTCCGGGGAGCTCGGCGGTCGAGGGGCCCGGGCGCCGAGGCTGGGCCCGGGGATCCCCAAGGCCAAGAGTCCCACCCCCTGCACTGTCGCGGGGGTGCAAGGGAGGTGCGGCCCTCCGCTCTTCGGGCGTCTTTCTTCCCGCCCCTCCTCCCCGGGCGCCGCCCCCTAAGCCCCTGCTACGCCGGAAGGTGCGCGCTCTCGGCGCTCCGCCGCGCGCCCCCGACGCACGTCCTGCGCCGCAAAGAAAGGAAAGGGCACCGCCCCCCGGCTACGCGCCCCGCCCCGCCCCGCCCACCAGCCCCGCCCACCGCCCTCTCGCCCCGCCCACCGCCCCGCCCCGCGCAGGCGCGCGCGCTCCGGGCCCGCCTCCCCTCCCCCCAGACCCGCGTGCGCGCCGAGGGCGGGGCCGGCGCGGGGGCGGGGGCGGGGCCGCGCGGGCTCGGCGGGGGCCAGGCCCGGTGAGTTGGGTCCGGAGCGGAGGGAGAGGCAGCCCCGCGGCCGCGAGCGCCGAGGAGACAAAGCCGCGTCCGGGGCCCCGCGGGGTTGAGCCCGGGCTCCGAGGCGCCCCGGCCGCGGGAGGGCTGTGCGGACCCCGCGCCGTCCCGCCGCGAACCGCCGCCGCCGCCGCCTCGCAACAGGTCCGCCGCCGCCGCGCTCCCCTCCCCCCGCCCCGCGACCCCCGGGCGCCTCCGCGGGGCCCCGGGCCGCCGTCGGCCACCCGCTTCGATGCGGTTCGGGTCCAACATGATGCCGGTGAGTGGACAGGCGGGCCGGGGCCGGGGCGCCAGGCCCGGAAGTGTGCGCGCTCGCGGGTGGGGGTCCGGTCTGCGCCCACGGTCAGGGCCCGAGCCCGCGTGGCGGGGCCGGTGCTTTGCGACCCCGCGGGGAGTGGCCGCGGCTCCCGGCTCCGGGTTCCCGCGGTCCCGGTTCCCGCGGTGGGGGGTGGGAATGGGGGGGGAGGGTCCCGGTCACCGCTCCGGAGCGGCCACTCCAACTTTTCCTTTCCTCTCCGGCCCCCGCTGGGGCCCGACGTCCTGCAGTTCTCGACGGTCAGGAGCAGGGAAACCGGGCACCTTCCTGCTTTGTCTTAAAATAATAATAACAAAAACCTTCCCGAACAACTTCTCCGAGTGAAACACGCGTCCTGCAAACAGCGCGCGTGGGCTGCCTCGGGTCCGAGTGTCCACCGGGGCGTCTGCAGGAGCAGCCCCGCCGGGAAGGCTGGGTCCGTGAATGCAAACGCCGGGTGTTTTGATCGCGGGGAAATGCCTCCGAGAGGTCAGGGGAGCCCCTGGCGCCGCGGGCTCCGGACCAGGCCTCCAGGCCACAGGTGTGCAGCAGCTGCAGGTTCGAGGCACTTTTTCCCTTTTTTCCCCCTTCTTTTTCTTTTTTTGAAATGCCTGCTTCCTGCAAAGGTCGCGCAGCCTGGGAGGTTGCAGCGGCTTCGGCAGGCTGCACGGCGAGGCGGCTGTTGGGTTTTCTGGTGGAAGTTGTCCGTGCACCGCTCCCACCCCACCGCACCCACCCCAAGCGGGACCGTCTTGCGTTCGTTGGTGCGATGTTGGCTCCCGCCTCCGTTTGTGCAGGGAAAACAGCTCTGCCGTGGGTCGGGGTGGCGACACTGTTTGTTGATCTGCAGTCCCAGATGCAGAGTATAATTATTAGGTATAGTCTGCGCCCGGATCCCCCTCCGCCCGGGTCACGGGAGGGTGTCCTGACCTTCCCTGTCGGGGACAAACTGAATTGATGACAACGGATCGTTGAGTTTCCATAGTTCCCGAGAGTTTGTCCCGGCAGGAGCCGCGGAATGTGCACGTTGTGAATGGTCATGCGCGTCCTTCCTTTAGTTTATTAACCTGGGTAGGAAGTCAGTTTGTGATGCGAATGCCCAGTCGGTACAGGCCTTGAAGGAAGGGGGAAGGATTTTTGTGGTTACAGTTCTCATTCCTGGGACGTACATTTCTTTGTCTCCAAAAAGCTCTGGCCGGCCGGCTGGCTGGCTGGCTGGCTGTGAATTTTCCCTAAAACTAGGACCAAGACAAGTGTTGGTTGGTGCTGTATGATTTCCTCCTTGAAGATGGGTTTTCTGTCCAGCTATCCTTTTGGGATTTTTTTTTTTTTAAAACACTTTGCTCCTCCCAACTGTGTACCAGGTCATCAGGATTCGTAAAAAGTCATGTGGCTCTTGAAACTGTATGGGATCTTCTAATCGCCTTTCTAATGTCAGAGGAGAGTTTTAGCAGAGGGACTGCTGTGTGGTGTGCTGGCTCCTGTACCACCTTTGAAGCCCGACTAATCCTTAGTATTTGCTCAGCTACTACCTCTGTGGCCATGGTTTTTTTTTTTCTCCTTTTTGATCCATCCTCCCTCAGTTTCATCATCTGTAAAATGGGGGTAATTATAGTACTGCGCCCTTAGGGTGGTTGTGAGGATTAGAATTACTGTTTATGAGGCAATTAGTTCAGTGCCTTGCTTTGAATAGATGCTAAGTAAGAGCTTCTCCTGAATTTACAATATTGGTTCAACTGAGATTTTTTTTTTAAGATTTATTTTTATTGTTGAAATTATTACAGATATGGCCCCCTCCCCCCCCCGCCCATTGACCCCTTCTAGTCCACACCAGCCCCACTTAAACTGAGATTCTTATCCTTGCAATACATAAACACATGAAACAGATTTTCATTTAGTAGACTTGTGTTATGTGTCTTTATCCTGCAATATTTTGGGTACTTGGAAGTAAGACTTTTCTTAAATATATTTCTCATCTCTCAGCTTTTAAAAAAATTACTAGTAAATATATTTTTATTGACCTCAGAGAGGGAGGGAGAGGGAGAGGGAGAGAGAGAAATGATGAGCCCGGCCAGTGTGGCTCAGTGGTTGAGCGTCGACCTATGAACCAGGAGGTCACGGTTTGATTCTCAGTCAGGGCACAGGCCCCGATTGCTGGCTTGATCCCTGGTAGGAGGCGTGCAGGAGGCAGGCAATCAATGATTCTCTCTCATCATCGATGTTTCTGTTTCTCCCTCTCCCTTCCTCTCTGACATCAATAAAAATATATTTTGAAAAAAGCTTTCAAGTTCTAGCTTTGCAATATTGTATTTGTATGACTATACCATATGCTGAAAGAATTCCTTTTTGTGGTTGAGTAGTAATATAGCAAGTTAGCTTAAGTTTTATTCCAGAATCAAATTTGAGGTAGGTTCTGTATAGAATTGTAATTCCTAAAGGCTGCTAAATAAGTCACATGTTTTAAATAAAACGTGCAAAGTATCTCACATTTCACATGCTGTAGCGAAATTTGTCGCCTTGGGACTTCTGCTGTATTAATTAAAAGCCAAAAAGCATTTAAATTTTTCTGTAGCTTTACCTGTTTCAGAAAAACAAAAAACAAAATTAGACTGCACAAGTGTACAGCTGCTTATATTAAAAAAAATAATTTAGAATAATCTGGAAGGGATATGGAGCATCCTTTATTCGGACGCTGCTTCTAGGAGGAACTGCTTCTCTCCCTCTTCATGTGCCCCATCCCCCAACAGCAGACAGTAAAACCAGTAAAATGAAACCACTCCTTTCTGGAGCTTTTAAGGAATACTGTACACCTTTATCTCCGGGGAATCTGCCATAGTGGGTGGCACTCCCTAAAACGTCTTTTCTAAAGTTCATTGGACACTGAGCCCTTCAGCTCAAAATAGGGTAACTGTGTACCGATACACGTGGGTATGATTAGCCGTATGTATCCTATATAATAAAAGGGTAATGTGTACATTGACCCTAACAGGAGAATGACTGGGAATGACTGGTCACTATGACACACACACATCTGCCCCCAGATGGTCAATGCAGGAGCTGCCCCTGGTGGTCAGTGCACTCCCACAAGGGGAGCTCTGCTCAGCCACAAGCCAGGCTGAAGGCTGCCAGCACAGCGGTGATGGTGGGAGTCTCTCCCGCCTCCTGAGCAGCACTAAGGTTGTCCGATTGCAGCTTAGGCTTGTTCCCTGCTGGCAAGTGGCATCCCCCTGAGGGCTCCCGGGCTGCCAGAGGGATGTCTGACTGCCAGCTTAGGCCTGATTCTCCCCCCCGCCCCCAGGGACATCCCTCAAGGGGTCCCAGACTGGGAGAGGGCACAGGCTGGGCTGAGGGACCCACCCAGAGTGCACAGATTTTTGTGCACTGGGCCTCTAGTGTATTATAAACCTCTCACCAACCTTCTCTACTAAGAATAGGAAGGGTGGGATGTAAGAGTTTAGGAACTGGAGTGTTCTTTCAGGTCATGCCACTCCATCAAGTCAAACATTACTGAAATACTTGGTTTTTTGGATGGTGTGCTAGGTACTCAACAGAACATTCTTCTGTAATCAAAGTAATTGAGAAAAGAAAACACAGATGACAGACTGAGTATGAAATGTATACTTAGGCTGGAGTGGTAGGTGAGACATTGACATTTTACATCTCATGCCCTGGCAGGTGTGGCAGGTGTTGGTTGGGCATTGTCCTGTGCACCGGAAGGTTGCTGGTTCGATCCCCAGTCAGGGCACATGCCCAGGTTATGGGCTCAATCCCCAGTAGGGGGCGCACAGGAGGCAGCTGATCAGTGTTTCCCTCTCACATAGATATTTCTCTCCCTCTCCCTTTCTCTAAAAATCAATTTTAAAAATGTCATTGGCTCTTAATAGAACATTGGTAGATGGAACTCAGGGTAATCGATGAAGGTTGAAAAAGCAGTGTAATGGCCTTAGAGTAACATCTAGGTGGGAGCATCAGCTCCGAAGTCATAATAGGCCTTAACAGTGATTGATGTTTCCTTCTCTCTCTCTCTCTCTCTCTCTCTCCCTCTCTCCCTCTCTCCCTCTCTCCCTCTCTCCCTCTCTCCCTCTTCCTTCCTCCTTCCTCTCTCTCTAAAAATCTATTTTAAAAAATCTTTAAAAAATTTACATCTCATTGTGGAGAGCCCAGAAGCTTTAGTCATTAAGAGATCCTTCAGGAGCACTTGGTATTAAGGAGACAGAGGTTCTTAAAACACTTCGCATACTGTCTTATCAAAAGAAAATTACCAAAGAAATGAAAACCTTAAACTTAAAAGTAACTTCACTAACTGGCAGCTGTGGTCACTTGTAGTTTTATTTTTTCTACATAAAACTTATCCCAAACCAAATTATTTGTTAGGATGAATACAGAGTCAGATTTTCATTGAAAATGGTCATTTGGCCGATAAATACTGAACTTTCACGTGGAATGCAGACTTCATTTGTTATTCTAGAAACAAATTTATAATAAGTGTTTATTTAGATTTCAAACATTTCAATTAAAAGGCCCTAAGATGCAAGTTGAGAAAGAGCGTAGAAAACTTCAGTGAGTGAGTGTTCAGAGTCCCAGTTTCTACCCCTCATCGTGGTCACGAGAAGCGGTGAGGACGGCGGGCTGACTCTCCCCCACGAATGACCCCTCCCTGCAAACCAGTGCCCTGGGCGCTCGTCTCCCGTCCAGGGAAGGCGAGGAAGCTTCTGAGAACCTCCCATGCCTGGCACTGTGCCCCGTGATGTAGGTGGATCACCCAGTAAATGACCCCTTGATGTGAGTCTTCTCATCCTCATCCAACAGATGAGGAGTTGGGAGCGGAAGGATTTCGGTCATTTGCTCCCGGTCACTCAGCATAAATGAGATGCGGATCCAGGCCCTCCTTCAGACACTCGCTCTTTGAGGTGGTGAGGCCAAGATTGGGCCAGATTAGAACCCTCTCACATATGTGGCTGAGCAGGCGGTGGCGCTGCATCAGGCTCTTGGCTAACGATAACTTGAAATATTGCTTCCCCGCGCATAACTCTAGTTGTTTTTGAAGTAGAAGGAAAGCAAAGACATCCTTCCAGCCTGAAAACCCAGACTGGGGAAGAAGATGGCTAAATGGTGCTCTTACCAATATGACCCGCAGGAGATGCCCTCCCCTGGGAATGGAGGCATCTCAGTGACTTTATCTCCTCTATGTCCATGGGGACCTCAGCTCTCCCCCCTCTGCAGGGTGAGGGACGGACGAGGGGGAGTCATTACCCTCGGTATGTGGGTGTTGGCTAATCTGTCTTAACAGGGCTTGAAGGTGACGTAGGGAAGAAAGAATCTGAAGTGGACTAGTTGTGCCGGGAGGTGTGGGGGGAGGAAATCATGAAGCATCCATGTGAGCTGCCCCCGTCACTCCTCAGCCCGCGCGGGGGCCCGGATGGTGCAGCAGTGGCCGAAGGGATGCCCACTGCTGGTGGGACATCGGATGGGGGGCCCAGGGACATGGTCTCCACCCGCTGCTTCTGTGTAGTGGGGAGAGGTGATTCCATCCGACGAGGTGAACCTATTGGCCATGAGCTAGGAGCGGATGTTGAATGAAATCACAGAGTCGTGGTTCTTCACTCGTCCCCATTAGCCTGTTGATGCCTTACGGAGGGCCTTTGGGGACGACATCTGTTCAACAAGTGTTTATAAACGTTCTCTATAGTCCAAGGGCCCTGGATACAGGAAGGAATAAGACAGATTTCGGGGCCCTTATCTTTCATGGAGCTTAGTGGGGGTGGGAGGGGGCGGAGAGATGGAAAACAAAACCAGAAAACATGAGAGTCGGTGTGAGTAGGATAATGGGACGGGGGTGGCCAGGGAAGTGGGTGGCCAGTTCAGCGGACCTGAAGGAGCTGGTCCTGTGAAGGTTTGTGAGTGGAGCCTTGCGAGTGGGAAGAACTGAGGCCCTGGGGCCTGGGCCTGGAGGATGCTGAGGGGCCAGGGAGGCTGGGGGCCGGGGGCCGGGCGGGAGCTGAGTGGAGAGAGGGACAGCAGGGCAGCTTCCTGGTGGGGCGGAGAGCTTAGGTGTCCTGGGAAGGAAGGTGGCGGCCACGGGAAGAGTGTTAAGCTGTACGAGTGGAGAATGGCTTGTGGAGGAGCCCGATGAAAGACCAGGGGAAGGTGGGAAGCCGGAACGTCTGCAGAAAACCACCCCAGACGCATCCCAGGCACCTCACCACACCCGGGCCCAGCGGATGGCGCGGGCTGTTCAAACACTCAGAATCCCAGGGGCGAGGGAAGAAGCAGTGACACCTGCCCAGGCTTGGGAATAAGACCACGGCAGGGGGAGGGGAGGCCGGTCCGTAGGAGAAGCCGCGAGAAGCCGCGTCTCCTGTCGCTGTGCTTCTGTGACACTGAGTGGAGCACGAGGTTCCTGCAGGAAGCCATGACCGTATCTGCTGGGCACCAACCCCACTTGTGACCACGTGACCACCCCGGCCGCTTCCGATGCCCTCACCTAACAATTCCTTGACGGTTTTTAAAAACCAGGGATATCTTCATTTTATTGTTGGAGACGAAAGTAGCAAGCGATTTAGGAAATTCAGGAGAGCTGCGTGAGTGCTAGAACGGGCTCTTCCAGCCAGGGTTTTCTGCACCCGTGCTCTAGGTGGATGGTAACTGCTGGCTGGTTTGTGATACAGAGGTCATCATTGGATAATCCGCCGACTTCCTGGGAAGGGAGCGACTTTGGACAACGCGTTATATTAAGGGGAGATAGGATCCTTCTCTGGTAGGTTTTGCTTGTTGCCTTCTGCAGCCGGAGACCTGGGCGCTGTAGCCCACAGCCCTTCCATTCTTCCATTTCCTCCCATAACTTCCACCCCCGAGTCACGGTCCCTCCTCTCTTCTGCTTCATCCTGCTCCTGCCTGGGCTGATGTAATCCTCTGGTGAGTGACTCCCCTCTCTCTCTAACTCTCACCCTAGGACATGCTTAGAGAGAGGAACAATTATGGGATGGGGGAAGGAAGAGAGGGAGGTGGGGAGGAGGAAGAGAAGGAGGTAGGGAGGAAGAGAGAGGGAGACGGAGGAAGGGAGGGAGAGAGAGAGAGACAGTCAGGCAGACATACACAGACATGGATTGGTTGCCTTCCGGGGGTTAGACCTGCAGCTCAGTATGTGCCCTGAGTGGGAACCAGACCAGCAGCCTTTCGGTGCACAGGACTGTGCTCAGCGCCGGAGCTACCTGCCAGGGCTGTGCTCCACTTAGTTTACTCTATTGTATATTGATTGACCTCTTTTCCTGCAGTTCATACTGTAAAAAGTTGAAGTTCCTGACTTACAAGTCAGAAGGAAGTTGGCGTTTTAATGTCACTGAGAAGGGTGATCGCGCACCTCTGCCGGGGAAGGAAAGCCCTGCACGGTGGCTGGGCGCTGTGGGCGTTTGCAGCTGCTCCAGCAGTTTTGTTGTTTTTTTAAAAAATGTACTTTATTGATTTTTCACAGAGAGGAAGGGAGAGGGATAGAGAGTTAGAAACATCGATGAGAAAGAGACATCGATCAGCTGCCTCCTGCACCCCCCCACTGGGGATGTGCCTGCAACCAAGGTCCATGCCCTTGACTGGAATCGAACCTGGGACCCTTCAGTCCGCAGGCCGACGCTCTATCCACTGCGCCACACCGGCCAGGGCTGCCCCAGCAGTTTCTCCTCGTGTCCAGTGAGAGGCTCAGATGTTGGATGTTGGATCTCTGAAGGCTGGATGTTGTTTTGGTCTCACTGTTGCTGCGCTCTTCATGATGGAGAGAACTGAGCTCAGAGGTTCCCAGGCACGAAGAACACTGTGACTTGAGTCAGAATAATCGCGTTTCTCACCGCTGTTTCCCAGGGGAGTTAGCTGGAGGGAACCCATTCTGCTGCTCCGCATGGGAAAGGAGCAGTGAGTCATGTCTGCTTCCTGGGGAAACGGTGCTGTACGGTGTGTTAGAAGCCACCAAGTGTCAGGAAGGGATGGCATCTGGCAAGTAAGGTTACCGTGGTTAGTGTTTATGGTTTCCATTCATTGACACCTCTTGGCTGACACGTCAGTCTGTCTCCGATCACATTTACTTCTTCCTCGTTTCTGAATTTCTTACTTAAAATGCGTCTCATTCATGCCTGTTCACACCAAGTTGTTCTCTGATTTTCCCATGGGTAAATTTATCTTCCTTAGGAGGTTTTCCTCTCGCGCGCAGTACGCACGTAGTAGGCCTTTTAAATTATGATACAATTCATATGCCACAAAATGCACCCTGTGAGGAGCGTGGGGAACCTCTTCCTGCCAAGGCCATTGGATATTTATAACATCATTTGTGGGCATATAGAATGGTCAACTTGAAAATGAGCCTGCTGTATTGGGTGCAACATTTCATTAGCTCACTCCTGATCCTTGGCAGGGCCAGACCAGAGGATTTCCCAGGCCTTAGACAGCCCAGCCTGAGGGCCGGACATCCCCCAACCCTGTCGTGAAGTGTGTAATTCAGTGCCCTCAGAAGGCTATTAACCGTCATCACTAACTCCAGAACATTCCATCATCCAAAAAACAAGTCCCTCCAGCCCCTGGCAACCACTCATCCACCCCATGGCCTCTTAGATTAGAATCCAGATTCTTGCTGGGGCCTTAGGACAACGGAGCTCAGCTTGTGGTCTGTGCACCAGCAGCTTCCGTGTCACAGGGGAGCTTGTTGGAAATGCAGAATCTATAGAAAAACCACAACAATATACACACGCACACACCCCTACACGTGCACACAACACACACAATACACACGGGCCCTGCGTGTGCACACAACACACACACACTAACACACATACACACACCCTACGTGTACACACAACACACACACATACACACAGAAATGCAGACTCATAGTCCCTCGCCCCATGTGCTGAAGCAGAAACTCGGGCTGGGCCCAGCATCTGTGCTGAGCAGCTCTGTCCACACCGAAGTGGAGGACCCGGGGCCTTCAGAGTCCTGCGTGGTCAGTCCTCTTTGATTTGCTGCCTTGGGAATCTGGAGCCCTTTCCCTCTGCTGCCTCCTAGTGACCTTCTTCTTCCACAGACGTGACCAGCCCCATCCTTCCTTGGGCCTGCCCCTCGGCTGCTGCTCCACTTGGGACGTTAGCGAGGCTCGAGCTCGGGCCCCTCCTTGACCAGGCGAGTGTGGGAGTCACCGCATCTCCTGCTTGCCCTCCAGACCCCCCTCCACCTTCCCCACCCTGCCTCGTGCTCGAAGGCTGATTTCCACAAACTGCTCCCCAGGCCACCTGACTGCTGTTGAGTGGCCAGTGGCGAGTGGTAGGCGATAGAACATGGCAGGAGGAGCTGGGTTGGCCGTTTATTTATTGACTAGAGGCCCAGTGCATGAATTTGTGCACCAGAGGAGTCCCTCAGCCTGGCCTGCAGGGATCGGGCTAAAACCGGCTCTCTGACATCCCCCAGGGGGTCCTAGATTGCGAGAGGGGTGCAGGCTAGGCTGAGCGACCCTGTTGGTGCATGATTGGGGCCCAGGGAGGGATGAGGGAGGTTGGCCAGTCAGGGAGGGACCGCGGGGGTCTCCAGGGCATGTCAGGCCCATATTGCTCAGCCCTGATCGGCCAGACCCCAGCAACAAGCTGACTACTGGTCAGAGCATCTGCCCCCTGGTGGTCAGTGTATGTCATATCGAGCAGTTGAGTGGCTTTAGCATATCATTAGCATATTAGAGTTAGATTGGTTGAATGGATGAGTGGGCACTTAGCATATTAGGCTTTTATTATATAGGATGTGCGTCCTCCCCAGGGGTCAGCCGTGTCCCCCTCCACACAGCTCTCTAGCTCTCTCTCGAATTCTGTACTGTGTGCTGTCTTACTATTTAGCGAGGATCAGTTCTATCGGAACTTTGGTGATAAAATGATGGCTTAGAAATAGTGAATGAACAAAGGACGTTGGGACGAGTGGGACGACGGTAAAGTCATGATATGAGAAATGAGGGGACACACTGATTTCCTTCCGCGTCTCGCTGTGCTGTACGCGTGGCATGTACCACGCCTGAAAGACAACTTACTGTGAAACTCCTTCAGAGGTAAATCTGTGAAGTGCAGTCACCGCTAAAGAATTTATTAACCATAAACAAATACTTACCGTTTCCTTGTTACGTACCAGGCACATTGGTGATGCTGAGGGCAGAGCATGGAACAGACCAAACCCTGGACTATTTTAATAGGGAAGACAGATCATAAAAACACGTTAAATAAGTGTAATAATTAAATAAATGCACTGTGTTAGCAGCGACTGTGCCAAGAAGAGACATAAAGCAGGGAAGCGGCCTTGTAGCAGGTGGCCGGCTGGGGAAGGCTCACCGAGAAGGCGGCATGGGAGTGGCCTGCAGGGAAGAACGCTGCGAACAGAGGAACAGGCCCTCGGAGGGCAATGTGCCTGGCACGGGGGGAACAGCAAGGGGGATGCTGGTGGAACAGAGTGCGCGAAGGGCATTAGGCGATGAGGGCTGAAGGGACCGGCAGGTGTTGGTGTGGGCAGGACCGGGCAGCTGATCCAAAACAAACTCTGGCCCCGCCTCCTCCCGGGGGCTGTCACAGTCACAGGCACACAACAAAGCAGCCTGGTTTCTTCCTGAATCGACTTCCCACTAATCACCGGATTGTTCCGTTCCCGCACACCCCTTCACGCTCACCCTCACCCTCACCCTCACTTAGTCACCACTCAGTCTTCTCTGTCAAATCTGCCCTTTTTCTAGGTCCCCACCACCGCCTCCATGCAGGCCCTCCCTGCATGCCCGAATTGCTAATGTCCAACTTGCAGGCTGGTGTAGAGATGTCGGCTTTTACTCTGACGCCGAATGAACACCTAAAATAATGGTAGCTCTTCGGGAACGTACAGACTCTTACTGTGAAGATGAGGAGGCGAGATTCGGGGAGGTGACCTTTTTTCCCTAAGGCTGGCTAAGTAATTATTAACAGATCTGGGGTTAGGCCCAGGGCTCCTGCCCAGGAGCCTGCAGCAGTGTCACCCTGCGGCAATGTCAGGGTGCTGGCCCAGTCCAGGGCCCCGGCACAGTCAGGAAGTCACCCCGGAGCTAATCTCCGCGCAGACAAGGTAGAGATGGGGTCGCCGCATGTGCTCGCCGTTCATGCCAGCATTAATTCTGGGTGGTTTTTTTTTTTGGGGGGGGGGCGGCACTAATCTTTAACAGAACACACTGCTCATCGTTCTTATTTGTAATTACGCTTTTTTAAAAAAAAATTTTTTATTGATTTTTTTACAAAAAGGAAAGGAGAGGGATAGAGAGTTAGAAACATCCATGAAAGAGAAACATGGATCAGCTGCCTCCTGCACACCTCCCACTGGGGATGTGCCCACAACCAAGGTCCATGCCCTTGACCGGAATCGAACCTGGGACCCTTGAGTTTGCAGGCCGATGCTCTATCCACTGAGCCACACCGGTCAGGGCTGTAATTACGCTTTTAAAGAAACCAAGCTGCTGTTCCCCAGAAAGTGGAAGCCCAGGTCTCCGTTCGAGTTTGGGTAGCTGTGTTCAAACAGAGCGTTTCCTACTGTTCTTGTGCTGCGTGGACGGCTTGAAGGGGAGAGGGTGGGTCAGAAGGATAGCCTTGCACCCCGACCCTCTCCTTCACAGCCAGTAGATCACTCCTCCGAGGCCTTTTTAAAGGATTTACGTATAAAGAGGCAGCAGTCCCTGCCCTGCCTGCCTGAGACCACGTGTGTGCGAGCCCTGTGCCAGGCTTACGTAATGACAGCCTCTCCTTCGTGGAGACGTGTGTGTTTACTGGGGCAGACTGTACAGTGTTTCTGTGTTTAATAAACACCTAACTCTCATATGTACAGTGGAAACACTTGCTATTCTTGAAGAGTTCAGCTTCCAAGCAAGTTGTGGTGTGGAAGGGGAGTAGAGAGGAGGGAAGGCCTGTTTCGCACTGAGGTGTACGTTGTTTACCTCTGTCATTAAATACGCTGATCATTTGCCAGAGCAGCGGCCGGCGGAATTCTGTGAGCTCAGGTCATCTTTGTTATTTATCTAACACTTTGCAATTTTTTGTGTAACAGTTTCAAAGTGCTGCGGTGTTGGCCATGTTGAGGCCTCGAACCCTGTATCAGTCTGTTTGAACCTGGCATCATTAGCTGGAAGGGTTCTGACCTCATATGGGAACTACAGCTGTTTTTCATTTGTTTAATTTAATGTTTCAACAGAATCCACCTTTGTCACGTCTCTGGATTACCTTCTAGTTGTAGTGGGTTATACCGTCTATGTTTTCTAGGTTACTTTTTTTTTTTTAAAGTAAATTTTTATTGACTTCAGAGAAGGGAGAGTGAGCGAGGGACAGAAACATCCATGATGAGAGAATCATGGATCGGCTGCCTCCTGCACCCCCCACTGGGGGTTGAGCCTGCAACCCGGGCACAAGCCCTTGACCGGAATGGAACCTGGGACCCTTCACTCCGCAGGCCGACGCTCTATGCACTGAGCCACACTGGCCAGGGCTCTGGGTTTCTTTCTATGTTGTACACGTTTATGGGGATTAAGAACTTTGATTGCAAAAGTGGAGACTTGGATTCCCTTAAGAAAAGATGGATTTACTTCCGAGGAGGAGCCAGAAAGCCCCCAGGGATGAGCCAGTTCCTCCCGGCCCCCGTGCCCCCCCACCTCTTGTGCATGTCTTTTTCTCCCTCTCTGGCAGTCTGGTGTCCCAGCCAGTTTCCACCATCATCGAAAGTGGGACGCTGCCCTCTTTACAATGAGGCGGGGGGGGGGGGGCAAGTGCAGCGCTCTCAGTTCCGGGGTGACGGGCGGGGCAGTTGGAGCTGGAAGGGGCCTCGTGCGGCTGTTGTATGATGGTCTTATGCAGTGGTCACACTGCAGATCTCACTCATCCTGCTTTTTGCAGCCTTAAACCCTAACTCTCCCCAGTATCTCGTAGAGCCTCACTCATTACTTTTGCATCCCATACTGTGCTGGTCCACCAGGCTCTCCCTTTGATGGGAATTATTTTCACAGGAGGCAGTGTCACAGTGGGGTTACTCTTTCAAATGGTTTGTTTTTCTATTCCTGATGCATAACTGATTTGCGCTGAGTAGGTGCTCATGGAGTTGCGTGCACACAGTAGGTACGCACTGAGTTGAAGGAGCCATAGGGCTTACTGACAGGCATCGCCTCCACAGTGTGTCCTGCAGCACTGGGAGTTAACAGCATTTCCTTTTTCCTTTTGGTAATTTAATAGGTGTGAAACTTGCATTCTTTAGTAGCAGTGTTTTTTAAGATGCAATGTCTATTTTTACTGGAAAAGAGGTTGTTGCTGAGTTTCAGATTTAGATCCTCTGCCGGCCTGAACGTTTGCCTGGATGGTCAGAAACGTGAAGCATAACAGTCGGTCATTTCTGCTGACACCTGGTTGGCGAGGACATGCTTTGAAGTAGGCGGTCAACTTGCTTAAGACATTTGAGGTTTAAATGGCTGCGTAGGGCAAGTGTGCGCAGGGTGTAAACATCAGATTGCCCTCTGAGGTCTGTCCTGTCTCCGTCTTGCCTTCAGAAGGAGAACGTCCTGTGTCCTTATGTAGCCGTCTTACGTTATGTATCTGTGCCTGAGTGTGTGTGTATGATACCCCCATCACCTTTACAGGATTGGTGGGAAGATCTGCATGTATTGTGCGCCTGGCACATGCTAAGAACTGTATAAGGATTTGGTTGGCAAACCCCATCAGTGAAATGTCAGGATGGTTTAATTTCACCTTTCGAGTGAACTGGTCTGACTCTCCCCCAGGGCTCCCCAGGCTGCTGCAGGCTCTGCTCCAGAACCCACTCCACCCCCACCCCCCACCCCTGACCCTCACACCTCACCCCCCACCCCTCACCCCCGACCCCCACCTCCGGCCAGGGGGAGCCAGACTGCCCTGTTGAACATTTGCACCTGGGCCTGTTCGGGGACGGGAAGCGAACACGGCCCATGTGGGCAGTCGGATAACTCCTGTGCTTTCTCCTCTTGTTTCCAGATGTTTCTCACCGTGTACCTCAGCAACAACGAGCAGCACTTTACAGAAGTTCCCGTGACCCCAGAAACGATATGCAGGGACGTGGTGGACCTGTGCAAGGAGCCGGGCGAGAGCGACTGCCACCTGGCCGAAGTGTGGTGTGGCTCAGGTGGGAGAGGCCGCCTGTGCCCCGGTTACACGTCTCTTGTCTCTGGTTCCTGGACGTGGCGGGCGATGCTCTCGCTTCCCCGCAGAGAAGCTGGAGAACAGCATGTCTGTCAGGAGACAGCGTCCACCCAGCTTCGTTGTGACGTAGGAAGTCGTTCTGTCCTCTTTCTGCCGCACAGTGACGGCCCCACAGGAGGAGAGGCCGGAGGCCAGGCAGCGGACACACCAGTGGGAGCAGTGGTGTGCTCCGAGGGTCTGGCGTGCTGAGGCTTTGCTTGATGAGACGCGCGAGGCCTCCTGACGGGTCGCCCTCTGTGAGGCGGCGGAGGCTGTTAGGGAAAGCGGCTCGGGGGGCAGGAGGCACTGGTGAAGTCCTCGGCCTTCTATGCAGCCTTGAAATCAGTCCCTCAGCATAGTTCTCTGCAGCTCGGAAGTGGGGCGTCCTGGTTCCTTTCGGCCCCTTAGGAGTTTGTCGCCCTGGGAGTGATTTTTCCCCAGTTCTACTCGGTCCTTCACAGCCTGGGTGAGCTCCCGCCGTCCCCCCTTCTCCGCCGGGGGTGCAGGTGACACACTGCGCTCATTGGTTCACACCGACCACGACACCCCACTTCAGCTGAGCGCCCTGTTCCCCTGCACGGCCGCGTACCTGTCTGCGTTGCCTTTCCCACCCTTGGGTGTTCTGGAAGGTCTTCAGGCTCCATGAATCTTATTTTTTTAACCTTCACCTAAGAGCTGTATTAGACCATTTGCATAAAGAAACCCAAGTGGTCCCTCTAAATGCGAATGTGATGGTTGGACTTTCGTATTGACACCCCAGGGAGCTTTCTCTCGTGTGAGAATAAGATCCAAACGCTTGGTCCCGACTGCGGGTCTCGGGTCTCGGAGGCTCGCTGTCTGTGTTCATCTGGTCCCGTTGCCCTCCTGCCCCTCCCGCAGCTTTTCTGTATTCACGACCACACTGCACTCAGCTCCTGCCCGCCTCTCAGCAGGGCCACTAGCTGTTCCCACGGCCTGGCTTGCTCCCTCCGGTCCTTGGGGTTTCGGTTAAACGGTTCCCTCCTCGGGGAGGCTTTGCCTGAGCATCTGGTGAAAGTAGCCAGGAAGTTCTCTGCGACGTCATCCTGGTTAATCCTCCGCATCCGCACATCGCTGTGTGTGTTTATTACTTTATTGCCTTTTGGTCCCTGTCACTCCACACACGTGCCCTAGGGTGTAGGCTCCCTGAGAGAAGAGATCTGCTTCCCTGCTCATTGCTGCCCGCAGCGCGAGGAGAGGAGAGTGCCTGGCGCGTAGTAGGTGCTCGTGCTCAGTCGGTGCTCACTGAATGGGTACATGAGCTCGCCTTCACCCTGCCTTGTGCTTCCCGGAGGTGATTGGAACCACCCCCCAGACCCCTCCGTCTCCTGCTTCTGCAGGCGCCGCAGGTTCTGTCTGAAGGCGTGCCTGCCCTCCTCCCGACTTTCATGGGGAGGTGTTCTCTGCGCCAAGGCTCCTTCCCTTCCTGGAACACTGGATTCCACCGCCTCCCTTTCCTCTCCAGCTCTGCTCACTTGAGGTCACTAACCCACCTTATGTGACAATGATTAAGGATTTTTTTCCTTCCAACTTTTTAAATTAAAAAAGGTGGATAGCATCTGACTATGTTCTTTTTTTAGGAGAGGAGATAACATCAGTAGAATGGAGGTGTCTCCCCGCCCCCCAAGTCCATCCCCTGATCACTTGGTGTAATTGCTTACGACGTTAGCCGATCGCTTTTCAGACTTCTCTCCATGTGTACGTAGCCATAGACATGGTTTAGTGGGTTATGCCTTTCTCCGTGTTTGCTCTATGTAAATAGTGCCATGGTTTCAGTACCCTGCCCTTTACTGTTTCACCTTCCAGCAGAGCTCGGAGGTATTTTGAGATGTGTACAGTTACATTGTTATTTCCAATAGTCACATAATCTTTCACAGTATGCATAAACTATGGTTGATTTAACCATTTCTTTATTCATAAACGTTTACATGAATCCCGCTCTTGTCTCTATAAATGCTGCAGTAAAACCCTTTCAGGAGCCTCTGGCTCACGTGCAAGCATTTCTGTGGAGTAGATAACAAGAGATGGGATTGCCTGGTTGAGGCGTCACCTTTTAAAGTTTAACTGTTGCCAGATTTCCCTGAACGCGGGCCACGTAGGTTCACAGTCCTGCCAGCCTTTCTAAAAGCATCCTCATCCCCAGCTGACAGAATAATATGCTAATCTTTGCTAAGCTGAAACCGCCCATTTGGAAATTTATTAGCCGCTTGCGTTTCCATTTTTAAAAGCTGGTTTCTCCGTAGGGTTCCTTTGGCGTTTGCCTTTTCCCTCTTGATTTGCAGGCATTAAAAACAAAGACGGACCGAAAAGAACATTCTGTTGTAGACCGCGGACCACGTTACTCTCTATGGGGAAATTCTCTCCTTACTCCAAGGCCGTGAACACGTTCTGTCATTTCATGCCAGGAGTTTTACGTTCTTTTCCTTCCTCCCTCTCCCCCACCCCTCCCTCGCCTCATTAATTTTTGTGACTGTTGTGAATTAGGGGTTTAACTTTTCCCCCCAGATGGATGGTGGATCTTCTTAAGTGCCTCACTGGACAGTTTTTTCCCTGCTGTCCTGACATCACTTCCTGTCCTACGTCATGTCTTCTCTGAAGGGATGTTTCTGTACGCCTCAGCCCGTTCCTTTCATTTTTTCTTCTTCTTTAGGACAGAACCAGCTTTTGTTTGTCCTGTAAAGATTTTTTAAAATTGATTTTTAGAGAGAGAGGAAGGGAGCTGGAGAGAGAGAGAGAGAAACATTGATGTGAGAGTGAAACATGGATTGTCTGCCTCCTGCACCCCTTACCGGCAATGGAGCCCTTAACCTGGGCATGTGCCCTGACTGGGAATTGAACCGGCCACCTTTTGGGTGCAGGGACGACGCCCAACCAACTGAGCCACCCTGACTGGGGTGGGACGGAGCCAGTTTTAGTTACTGTAGTTTTCTCATTTGTTGGGTATCTGTAAGGCAAGTGCTTATTTCATTCTTCTGCTTTAAAAAATATATATCTGAGCTATGCTTATATATTCCCTTTCTCAGATATATTTTAGAACTAGAAGCCCAATGCACAAAAGTTTGTGCAGTTGAGAGAGGTCCCTCAACCCGGCTTGTGCCCTCTTGTAGTCTGGGACCCCTCAGGGGATGTTCACCTGCTGGCTTAGGCCCACTCCCTGGGAAATAGGGCCTAAGCTGGCAGTCAGACATCCCTCAGGCAGCCTGGGAGCCCTCAAGGGATGTCCACTTACCAGTGGGGAGCAGGCTGAAGCTGCAGTCGGACATCCTTAGTGCTGCTAAGGAGGCAGGGAGGCTCCTGCCACCACCACTGTGCTGGCAACCACTGACTGCCAGGGGTCAGCATGTCATAGTGACTAGTCATTCCCAGTGGTTCTGCTGTTAGGGTTAATTTGCATATTACCCTTTTATTATACAGGATTACCTTGAAAGGCTCCGTGAAGCATTCTGTTGGGATTTGGATTGGTTGCAGTGAACTCATAATTAACGTGAGGGTTGTTCGTAAGGTGTGATTAAGAACGAAGTCTTGGGTATGGAGATCCTGTCCCTGTCATTTACCAGCGTTAGGACCGAAGGCCAGGTCCTTCATCTCTGCAGCCCTCCAGTGTTTTATGGGCAGAATTGGGATAATAATTGAACCTGTCTCACAGGATGGAGTGAGGATTCCAGGAGACAGTATGTGGTGGGGGCTTAGCATAGCCCTCGGTGCACTTAGTATTAGCTCTCAGTAAGTCATATCTGTGATGTTTTAAGCCCCCCCCCCCTATTTTTGCCATAAACTGTCCAGAGTGTCCTATTTAACAAATAGTAAATGTATCGCTTTGATTTTGCCAGCTGCTAAGTTTCTTCCTTTCTTTCACTGATAGTCTTGTTAAAACGAGCAGCTTTGACTTGCCACCTCCAGTTCCCTGCTGCCCTCCCAGCTGTTTGCGCAGAGATTCCTGTTGGGCTTGGGACCGGTTGGGAGGGAGACGGAGATAAGCTTCCCGCCTTCCCGGCGTGGCAACTGCAATGATGGGTGGACCTGCTCCATCTGCAGGAGGAGAGGGTGCTGGGGCCGCATCCGTGCGCAGAGTGGCACGTGCACAGTCGCGGAGGCCGGGGGCCGAGACCAGGAGATGGGGGGGGACCTTGAGAACCCGTGACGTGCGTTTCTCTGCCTGCACACCCAGGCCTGCTCTTCGCTGTCACAGGGCAGCAGGGCCTTTGGCTCCCGGACGAATGGGAAGGTTCGTGGCCTTTAAGATGGTCCAACCCAGCAGGGGTGGGAGTTGCTTCGCTGCCTTTGGGTTCTCTCTTTGCTGCTGGAGTCGGGGGATTTTATTTCCTTTGGAAGAGTGTGTGCGTGCGTGTGGTGAGGAGCTGGAGGGCTGCTCACTTCCTTTCAGTGGGTTTCTACTCATCCTGGTGTCCCTTCCAGGGGGATCTTAGTAGAACTTCTGTGGTTTGCAGAAGAGGGATGTCTGTGTCGACTCAGCACGCTCTGTTACTGGGAATAGAACCAGAACCAGAACCAGAACATGGACCTTTGTTGCAACCAGGCCCATGAAGCTCAGGGTTAGCTCGCAAAATGGGCTGCTGCGCGCCTGGCTGCTGCATCCTCTGCCCCTGCATCCTCTGCCCCTGCTGTTTCCTTAGATGTTGCCTCTGGTGACTGACAAGTGCATTGAGTTTTCTTAGGCTGTTTCAATCGACTTATATTAAAAATGATACGGGCGATCGAGAAATACCCATCGGTTGCCTCCGATGCATCCTTACTGGGCATGGAGCCCACAGGCTGGGCATGTGCCCTGACTGGGACTTGGACCCACAGCCCTTTGGCATAGGATGGCATGAGTCAGGGCTGGGAGATGGTTTGAGGGGGACCCAAGGTGCCTGGTTTCTCCTGAAGTTCCCGTCGATTAGGGTGTTTAGCTGCGCCCTTCTTTCTGTCTCTAGAAAAGTTCTGACAAGTGACCGCTTCACTGGAGGGGCCCAGTGGATGTACTTTCATTGCAGTAAATAGCCTGTTATATGGCAATGAATACATGTAACTTTTTAACAGTTTTTAAAACGAGAATTTAAAAAGTCTAATAGAGAGTAAGACTAGGCTCTTTAGAAAGCTGTTTGTAAACTTTTTGTTTAGAGAATCCTAGAACCATTTGCGTGAGAAGGGACCTCAGACCGTCCCCTGTCGGAGATGACGGAAACCTCTGAAACCGGGGGGCTGGCCACATGGCAGGCTGATGGCTGGTGAGGGACCCACAGAGTGAGGGACCCCGACTCCTTCCAGGGGCCCAGGCCCAGGCTCCATCCAGGTCTCCCCCCGGCTCGACACTGATTGTGTGTGTGTGACTTCTGTGATCCTGCATTTGCTAAGGGCCCTTTAATGGAAACGGATGGCCTAAGATGACCTGTGTATTTCCTGCATCCCCAAGGGGTGCTGTGCTGAAGGATGGGTGACATGGCATGTC
This sequence comes from Murina feae, assembly GCA_004026665.1. Classification (NCBI taxonomy): domain Eukaryota; kingdom Metazoa; phylum Chordata; class Mammalia; order Chiroptera; family Vespertilionidae; genus Murina; species Murina feae. The sequence goes on from PVJC01004514.1 coordinate 33,921, forward strand.
TGTCTTTCTCCTAGAACGCCCTGTGGCAGACAGCGAGCGGATGTTCGACGTCCTGCAAAGGTTCGGAAGTCAGAGGAGCGAAGTGCGTTTCTTCCTGCGGCACGAGCGCCCCCCTGGCAGGGACCTCGGTAGGTAGATCCTGTGAGTCGGACTCGGGTTTGAGCTGTGTTTTAATGCTTTGGGGTGGAACCGGGCGATTTGAGGCGTGAGCGAGAGGTGAGCGGGAACAGTGGGGAGAGGCCACGCTTCTAAGATCTGACTGTCAGGGAGGAGACACAGGGATGGTCTTGTTCTGTTTTGTTGGAAGAAGAGATTTTTTTTGTTTTTTAAGATTTTTTATTGATTTTCAGAGAGAGAGAGGAGGGGCGAGGAGAGAGAGAAGTGAAACATCGATCGGCTGCCCCCTGCATGCCCCCTACCGGTGATCGAGCCTGCGACCTGGGCCTGTGCCCTCACCGCGAATGGAATTGGCAGCTGAGCCACACCAGGCAGGGCGCAGATGGGAGACGCTTTATGGTAGTTTTCAATGAGGCGGGAGGAGGTTGCAGTACATGACAGAGGGGCTGCTTGAGGGGGCGTCCCTCAGCCCTGGCGGACAGAGTCTCTCTCGTGGGCAGAGGAGGGAGCCTCTTCCAGGTAACAGGACAGGAAGGAGTAAATGTGTGCGCAAGCCGGGGCACTTGTCGTCGGAACAGGCTTTCTGAGGCGTAGAAGAAGGCCTCCGAAGGTGAGGATGGACGTGGCTGGCAGTCGGGCCGGTGTGAAGCGTAGGAGAGACCCCCAGGGGCGCAGGCGCTGGGCTCCACGGAGGCCATGAGACCACCCGTGACGTTCTCCAGCCCGAGGGTCATAGGGAAAAGGTGGCTGAATTGACCCCAGGCTGGGCGATGGCAGGCCAGTTCAGTGCAAGGTCCGTGGGACGGGGTGAAGAGGACACTCGCACGATGACATCTGAGCTGGGTGGGGAGGAAGTGAGGATGGGAAGGGCTGAGGGGAAAGGGCGACCAGGGTTTCGAGGTGACAAGTCTCAGGTCGTGCAGGGGTGAGTGAGAGGAACGTGTGGTCACAGGCAGAATGTTGGGAGGTGAGATTCCAGGGGTGGAGCTCCTCTAGGCGACGCGGTCCCAGGTTGGTCATGAAAGGAGCCTGGATTGGGGTGGGGATGAGGGAGCCCAGAGCCGGGAACCTTGTGTGCGGGGAGAGCACGGCAGTCAGGTGCTCGCCTCGTGATGCGGGCTGTGTAGGTGACGGTGAGGAGAGGGCAGGAGGCAGTCATGATGGTGGAGAAACGGCCGGCTGGACACGTCCCCGCCATCCGGGCAGGTCTCGGAGGCGGTGGGAGGGTGAGCAGCTTCCAGGCAGGCCCGTGGGAAGCTCTGTCCTCCGTGGGGAGGCCCTGGTGGAGGCAGGCCGCTGGGTCTTTCTAAGACTCTTGGAGTTTTCACCTTGGGAAGCTGAGGGTTGTGACTTTGTATATAATTCTTGGGAGTAAGAATGTAGGTAACGTGTTTGTCATTGGATGTCATGCAGTCTCGGTTGTATCGCTTTAATTCAGATGTCCATACAGTACCCAACCAAGCGTAAGCTGTGGAGGAGCTCAAAGCCGACTCGTCTGCCTCTTCCACTCTGCAGATGAGAAGGCCGATACTTTGGGGTTCAGTGACTTGTCAGAGGCCACACACCCAGAGGCAGAGCCAGGAGTGGGGCTTGTGTCGCCTCCGCCAGGCCGGCTGGCATGCCTGGCAGTGTGACTGGTGCCCGTGGCTCTAATTTAAATGAGCAGCTATTTTCTCCCTGAGCATTCCTCCTCTGTAGCTTTAAACTGGCACCTGCATCTCGTTTTTATTTTGTCCTTTGTTTACGCATCCTCTCGTAATAAACGAGTTGGACTTTACCCACTCACCTGCCAGTTCAAATGTCCGCCCGTGTCGTCCTGGCTGAATTATTAAACGGCCTCGCAACAGTGTGATGTGCGGTGTCGGTGTGTCTGTAACATGAGACTAGGATCGGAAGGGGAAGGAGCTGTTTGCACATTGTCGCAAACTCCAGTGCCACTTGGCGTCTGAGTTGGGGTAGAACAGGACCTTCTTTGTGGGGAAGGCTCGGTTACGAGTCAGGAGGCCGTCACCATGGTCTTCTTCCAGCTTCACTTGGGCCCGGGGCTCGGGGCAGACGTGGAAACTATTTTTAAAGCTCTCGCCTCGCACTCTAACTGTGGGACTGCACTGCCGGGGAGGAACTGACCAAGACAGCGGTCATTCCTGAACGGGAGGTTTATTTTTCTTGCAGAAATAGTGTGGCCCATTCCTGGGGCTGTTTTCTCAGAGAATTGTACAGTGTTTTAAAAATAAAGCTAACACAGTCCTAGCCCATTTGGCTCAGTGGATAGAGTGTCGGTCGGCCTGTTGACTGCAGGGCCCCGGGTTCGATTCCAGTCAAGGGCACAGACCCGAGGTGCAGGCTTGATCCCTGGTGGGGGGTGTGCAGGAGGCAGCCGATCAGTGGTTCTCTCTCATCATTGATGTTTCTATCTCTCCCTCTTCCTTCCTCTACGAAATCAATAAAAATATATTATAAATAAGTAAATGAATAAATAAAGCTAGCACATTAGGGCTAGGGATGGTGTGACCCCTGGCACAGGAATTTGTGGTAAGCTTTAGGCAGATTCAGTAGACATTTGATTCAAAAGAACTTTTACTCTGAAATTTCTTGATAACTTAATAATCTCTCTAATTTCTGGGAGTATAAATATTAGCTTAATTTCACTTATTTAAAAAATTCTCTTTGTCGATATTAGTTTCTTACAATGTATCTGTTTAAATTAAGACTATTTTCCTTTATGCATTAAGCGATGCTGAGAGACCCATATATTTTGGCTTAAAACATTCGTTTTAGCCAAAACAGAATACAGAGTTTTCCAGTTAGTACTTTCACAAACGAAGAAAATGGAAGATTTTTTTTACTTAAATAAATGGGGAAGTACTTCATGGTACCTAAGAATTACCACAATATGTCCTCGATAAGCTACATATTCAAAATACCACTTGTATTTCCAATTGCTTCCTTCCCATGTAAGTTACAAAACACTCACTGAGCACAGGACGGGCTGATTTAATGTTCGCTTACTTCCTTCAATGACACTGTTTCTGACTTCACTCCCGAGGAGCTCAATGGAGAACAAGGAGGAGCTACTCGGAGCGAGTGGGGTGGTTTTCCCATAATGTACATTTATTTTGTTACGTTGCCCCCTCTTCTGGTCTCTGCATCATGCAACTTTCCTAGGGAAGAGTTAGCAAGGGGCGTTTCGTACAGTTCACTATCCACCGTTCCGAGTCAGGCTTCCCCAAACAGGCTGCGTTCAGACCTCAGTGCCGTCGCTGTTAGAGAAGATCCTTTCAACTTGAAACCTCAAAGGGCAGCAGTCACGGAGCTAAGGAGTGGGCTGGCCCGCGGAGCACCTGCGGCTCCGATTTAACGCTCGGCTTTGAATTTTGTGCTTAGTGAGTGGACCACGGCCTCCGGATCTGACTTTGAAGAGAAACGGTGTGAAAGTTCCTGGAGACCATCGGAGGAAGGAGAACGGGGTGAGTGTCTGTTACTCCTGCTAAGCAACCCCACAGCCCTGCTGCCTGTTTAACCTTTAAATCTCACTCGTCGTTACTTGGTTATTCACTGGGTTGTTAGGAATGCCCCTTTTTTAAAGGTCATTTTATATTTACCCCATAGGAACAATTCACTCTCATGCTCTCCCTGCATGCTTAGACGCTGAATATACCAGTTCAGAACAAAACAAGTGTAGCGCACACGTGTGAGAAAGTGTTTGTTTGGGGGTGATTTTTTTTGCTGCTGTCATGCTTCTAGAAAAATGGGAAGTTATATACCGGCACTTTTGCTCTTGCAGATGAACGTCAGCAGTGTCTTTGGGGTAAGACCCTTGGCACGGCTTCTTTTCGGAGCTCCGGGATTTTTGATGCTGTGAGGATTGGCTAGATGGCCTTTCTCCCCCCAGCAGTGACCTCATGTTAGGGTCCAGGTCATCTAAAGTGGCATTTGCTCCTGCTCCATCTTTTCTCAGGTCGGGCTGTGAACGGCTGACACAGCGAGGACAAGGAGGGTCTCAAGCATTAACAGAATTTGAGTGCTTCTTGACACTATATATCTTTTCCCTTCACTGGGTATTTTTTTTGTTTGTAAAAATCAGCTTTATTGATGTATGATCAACATACAATAAGCTACCCGTATTTCAGATACATAGTTTGAGAATTTCTGACATACTGCACACACCTCTGAAACCGTCACCGTAGCCATGATCATGAAAATCCCCGTCACCCCCAAGTCCCCTGTGTTCTTTCGTAATCCTTCCCTCCTGGCCTCTCCTCACCTTCAAGGAACCACCAGTGGGTCCACATCCTGTCACTACAAGTTAGCTGTATTTTCTAGAATCTTCTCCAGCCTGTACTCTTTCTGTCTGAATTCATTTGGCGTAATTATTTGAGAGTCATCGTTCCGTTGTGTCTACCGGTAGCTAATTCCTTTTTGTTGCTGAGACGGGTTGCACTGCCTGGCTGTGCCTCAGTTGGTTTATGCATTCACCTGCTGGTAGGCATTTGGGTGGTTTCCCGTTTTGGCTATTCCCTGTCAAGCTGCTGTGAGCGTTTGGTCCAAGTCTTGGTGTGGACAAGTGCTTCTGTTTTTCTTGAGTAAATACACTGGAGTGGAATGACTGGAGGAAATGGTTGGTGTATGTTAGCTTTTTAAGAAGATGCCAAACTCTTTCAAAGCAATTGCTTTGTTTTCCACATCCTCACCAACACCTGGCACAGTCGGGCCTTTTAATTTTGCTATCTAATAGGCGTGTGATGGGATTACATTGGGGTTTTAATTTGTATTTCTTTAATGGCTAATAACGACTATATTTCCATGTGTTTCCCATTTGTGTATCTTCTTTGGTGAAGTATTTGTTCAACTCTTTTGCTCATTTTTTATTTTTTTGTCCATTTTTTTATTGGGTTGTTTACTTTCTAGTTGAACTGGAGATTTCTTTACATATTTTGGACCCAAGTCTTTTATTAGAAACTAGAGGCCCATTGCACAAAATTTGTACCCTCGGGGAGGGGGGTACCCCTCAGCCTGGCCTGCACTTTTTCGCAGTCCAGGAGCCCTCGGGGTATGTCCTACTGCTGGCTTAGGCCTGCTCCCTTAGCACAGCCACGGAGGCGGGAGAGGCTCCCACCACTGCCGCTGTGCTCACCAGCCATGAGCCCAGCTTCTGGCGCACTGACCACCAAGGGGTAGCTCCTACATTGAGCATCTGTCCCTTGGTGGTCAGTGCGCGTCATAGCGACCGGTCATTTCTCCCGTCAATTTGCATATTAGCCCTTTATTATGTAGGATAGCACAGCAAGACCTCCGAGTGCAGTCTCTGCGCTCACCCATGCACATGGCTTCTTGTTTTCTCTTCTAGGTTAATAGTCCTAGGATGGATCTGACCCTTGCTGAGCTCCAGGAAATGGCATCTCGCCAGCAGCAGCAGATAGAGGCCCAGCAGCAGATGCTGGCGACGAAGGTAACGTCTTGTGTGAAGAGGTCTGACAGGCCGCCAGGCCAGCGCGTGCACCGGGCTGTTTACCATCTGCCCTCATTGTGACGTTAGCTACCTCACACATAGGACCGTGCACTCTGAACCCCCGGTCACCTGCCGGGTGGTGCCTTCTCCTCTTTACTCCAGCGTTTGGTGGAAACCCTTGATCATCCTGTTGCTCAGGATCTTCCTGCCCGGGATTCTGATGACATGACCAAGCTGTGTCGGTGTCGGCGAGAGAGGGAGGTGGTCGGAACCTTGAACGTGGCCAGCAGGAACTGTGGGCTAAGTTAGCTCTGAGTCGTGGCTTCAAAGAAGAATGTCACACCTACTGATGCTAATGCTGCCCAGAACAGGCTGCTTGCCTTTACTCAGGGGACATTCTCCACCCACAAACTAATCCCTGGCCTGGCGCTTCTCCATGACGGTCACACTGCCTCCCTGCTGCCTCTCCTGCAGTCCGGCCTCCAGGCTGGAGCAGATGGCAGCAGGTGCTGGGAAGGGCTCTCGAGGAAACACTTTAGTCTCCGCAGGTCGCGCTGTCTCAGTCTGCGGTTGTAGCAAGAAACAGCCATAGGCAGCGGACAGCGGAGGGGTGGCTGTGTCCCAGGGAAACTGCCCGTGGGAGCAGCGCAGGCGGGATCAGCCCGAGGGCTGTGGTCTGCCAGCCCCTAGCCTAAACTCCCAGGATGCGCAGCTGGCCCGTCCCTTAGCGACCAAGTTCCCTGCAGCGGGGTCGGCAGTGGCAGCTCCACAGCAAGTCATGTGGCGGCCAGGATTCTGGAAGGCAGTTCTCAACACACCCACACCTCCGAGGGATTTCCCTAGGCTCCTCCATGCGGACCCCGGCTTTCTCAGAATCATGCATCTCACTGCTCCTCACACTTCAGTACGCACGTGGCTCACCTAGGCCTCTTGCAAAAATTACTGGCTCTGATTCAGTAGTTCCAGGTTGGGTCTGAAATGGTGTGTTTTACAAGCTCCTTGGTGATGCTCTGAGGGTGTCATTCCTTGAGTAGTAAAGACACAAATTCAAATAAGAAGATTAACTGAAGAAACGTCTCGTCTTATTTTGACACTATTTCTGTGTGATTGATACGTTTTAGGCATTTCGTGAAGTTTACCCTTTATTGTAGATTGTGTAGCTCTATCTGTTTACTTAAAATACTGAATATTATGGAAATAAGATGGAAAGCTGCCCAGTGCACTTTCCTACAGGTGGTAGGTAGCGTATTTATTGAGTGTGTATTAAGGATGTAAGGTACAGAGAGGGTTACGTGTCACGGTTCGTTTAATCCTCACGGGCCCCGCGAGGTAGTCACTGATCATCCTATGGATGAAGAAACAGACTTGTGTCTGCGGTGAGCTTATGTGAGTGGCCGCGGTCTCATAGCTGAAGAGTGACAAGCTCAGGTCTGAACCCGAATTTGACTCCACAGCTGATCACTTCACAGCTTCCCTCGCCCCCCCCTCCCCTTCCTGCGCTCCCTCTTAACAATGTGGCTGCGGTGTGTGAACACAGGGTCAAGGCTCACTGCTTGCTGCACAAGAACCACTTGCATTAGGAATCCCGATTTCTGGGTCTTTCCCGAGGGATTCTGGGGGTGGGCCCCGCTGGTCTGATGGCGCGCCGGTGCGCCTCGGCCCTGGCCTCTCGGGGTTCTGGGTAGGTTATTGGGGAGTCGGTGGGGTCCCTGCTGACCACGATGCGGCCCGATGGTGGCTTTCACCTTCAGGAACAGCGCTTGAAGTTTCTGAAGCAGCAAGATCAGCGGCAGCAGCAGCAGGCCGCCGAGCAGGAGAAGCTCCGGAGGCTGAAAGAAATCGCCGAGAACCAGGAGGCGAAGCTGAAGAAAGTGAGGGCCCTCAAAGGCCACGTGGAGCAGAAGAGACTGAGCAACGGGAGGCTCGGTGAGTGGCCCCGTCAGCGTCTCTCCGCTCCACAGGCTGCCCGGTGAGCGCCTCAGAGAAGGCAGTCTATACAGACTTGCAGGAAAGAGGAGTAAGAAGGGACTCCGCGTTAGAGGACTTTGGGAGAAAGCTTTGCAAGTGAAATTCACGGTGATTTTGATGTCGCTGGCTCCTCTGAATTGAATGGAGTTGTTGAATGTTTAGACAAATTTCTAAACTTGCCTTTGGAAAAGGTAGTAGTTTTTTTCCCTCTAAATATTTTTTGACAGCAAATCAGATGAAGGCAAGGATTTAAAAAAAATTTTTTAAAAATATATTTTATTGATTTTTTACAGAGAGGAAGGGAGAGGGATAGAAAGTTAGAAACATCGATGAGAAAGACACATCGATCGGCTGCCTTCTGCACATCTCCCACTGGGAATGTGCCCGCAACCAAGATACATGGCCTTAACCGGAATTGAACTTGGGACCCTGAAGTCCACAGGCTGATGCTCTATCCTCTGAGCCAAACCGGTTAGGGCGAAGGCAAGGATTTTTAATCCTGTAATAGCTCCATCAGTTATGTGACCATTTACATTAAAATGTTAGTGATTTAAAAAAATTAAATCTTTATTGTTGAAAATATTACACGTGTCCCCCTTTCCCCCCATTGACCCCTTCTAGCCCACCTGTCGCCAGCCCCAGGCCCTCACCACCCTATTGTCTGTGACCATGGGTTATGCATAGATGCACACAAGGTCTTTGGTTGATCTCTTCCCACTCACCCACCGTCTTCCCTCTGAGATTACACAGCCTGTTCCATGCTTCTGTGTCTCTGGATCTATTTTGTTCATATGAGTGAGATGATGTGATACTTGTCTTTCTCTGACTGGCTTATGTCACTTAGCACAATACTCTCCAGGTCCCTCCATGCTGCCTCAAAGGGTAAGAGATCCTTCTTTTTTACTGCTGCACAGTATTCCATGGTGTAAGTGTACCACAACTTTTTTCCCCCACTCGTCTACTGATGGGCACTTGGGCTGTTTCCAGATCTTAGCTATGGTGAATTGCGCTTCTGTGAACATGGGGGTGCATACATTCTTTCTGATGGGTGTTTTGGGTTTCTTAGGATATGTTGCTAGAATTGGAATCACAGGGTCAAATGGCAGTTTCATATTTAATTTTTTGAGGAAACTCCATACTGTTGTCCACAGTGGCTGCACCAGTCTGCATTCCCACCAGCAGTGCACGAGGGTTCCCTTTTCTCCGCATCCTCTCCAGCACTTGTCGTTCGTTGATTTGTTGATGGTTTCTTTTGCTGTGCAGAAGCTTTTTATTTTGATATCGTCCCATTTGTTTATTTTTTCATTAGTTTCCTTTGCCCTAGGAGATGTATCCGTAAACATAATGCTCTGAGAGATGTTTGAGATTTTGCTGCCTGTAGTTTTTTCTGGGGTTTAGAAGATGCTTGATATAATTTCAGTCTTCCTGAACCTGTAGAGACTTGTTTTGTGTCCTAACATGTTGTCTGTCTTTGAGAATGACCCATGCACACTTGAGAAGAGTGTATATTCTGCAGCTTTGGGATGAACTGTCCTATAAATGTTAGTTAAATCCATCTGATCCCGTGTATCCATTAGCATCACTGTCTCCTGGGTAATTTTCTGTCTGGAAGATCTATCCAGTGAAGTCAGTGGGGTGTTAAAGTCCCCCTCCCGTATTGCTGTCAACCTCTCCCTTCAAGTCCTCTAGAAGTTTTTTTATGTAATTATGTGCTCCTGTATTGGTGCATATATGTTTATCAGGGTCATATCCTCCTGTTGGAACAGTGCCTTTACTACTATGTAGTGACCTTTCTTGTCTCTTGTGACACCTTCATTTTGAAGTCTGTTTGGTCAGATATGAGTGTTGCTACCCCAGCTTTTTTTTTTTTCCTTTTCCATTTGCATGGAGAAATTTTTTTCTCATCCCTTCACTTTCATCCTGTGTGAGTCTTTTGTTCTGAGGTGGGTCTCTTGGTTCATGCTTTTGTATCCATTCAGCTATCCTATGTCTTTTTATTGGGGCATTTAATCCATTTACATTTAAGGTTATTATTGGTAGGTATTTTTTATTACCATTTTAATTTTTTATACCTGTGCTTCTCATTCTCCATTTCTTCTCATTACAGCTGTCCCTTTAGCATTTCTTGCCATGCTGGTTTGGTGGTGATAATTTCCCTTTACCCTTTTTTTGTCTGGGAAGGTCTTTATTTCACCATCTATTTTGAATTAGAGCCTTGCTGGAGATAGTAATCTTGGTTGTAGATCTTGCTTTTCATTACCTTGAATACATGATGCCATTCCCTTTTGGCCTGTAGAGTTTCTGATGAGTGATCAGCTGACAGCCTTATGGGAACTCCTTCGTAGGTAACCAATTGCTTTTCTCTTGCTGCCTTTAAAAGATTCTCTTTTCCTTTAATTTTTGGCATTTTAATTATGATGTGTATGGGTGTGAGCCTCTTTGAGCATTGACCTATGAACCAGGAGGCCACAGTCTGATTCCTGGTCAGGGCACATGCCGGGTTGCAGGCTCCATCCCTAGTAGGGGGCATACAGGAGGCAGCCAGTCAATGACTCTGTCTTCATTGCTGTTTCTGTCTCTTCCTCTTCCTTCCTCTCTGAAATCAATGAAAATATATTAAAAGAAACAACAAAACACCACTAGGTTGGCTCTAGGACACGTCTGGGAAATTCCTCTCCTTTTTGTTAGGAAGTTCGCTGGGAAGCTGCTTGCTGGGAAGCGGTCCATTCTTACTTTCCTTTTCAACGATTGTTGCTTTTTTCTCCTCCTCATTCCAGTGGAGGAAATCGAGCAGATGAACAGTCTGTTCCAGCAGAAGCAGAGGGAGCTCGTCCTGGCCATGTCCAAAGTCGAGGAGCTGACGAGGCAGCTTGAGATGCTCAAGAACGGCAGGATCGACGGCCACCACGACAGCCAGTCCGCCGTGGCCGAGCTCGATCGGCTGTACAAGGAGCTGCAGGTGCCCCGGGCTGCTGTGACGCACAACAGAGCTGCCTCCCCTCCCACACAGATGTCCTTCTACGTGGCAGAAAGTGCTGGATTCCACGTCTTTTCATTTAAGACCTAAGCCCCAACGAATCCAGAATAAACTGTCCAGTCCCTCGCATTGGCCGTTGGAGGCAGTCCTCAGAGCCACAGCCTGTGGTCTCCACTGGACTAGAAACCTTGAGATGGGGGGGGAGAGGGAAAGGGGGGTGCGGCAGGAGACCTTACACTTTTCAGAAATTATGTAACAGTGACCCATGGAACTCCCTGTAGGAACTTTTTCTTCCTCCTCTTTGACTACCTTTTTTTGTTGTCCCCCGTTTTATTCAGTTAAGAAACAAACTGAATCAGGAGCAGAATGCCAAGCTGCAACAACAGAGGGAGTGTTTGAACAAGCGCAATTCAGAGGTGGCGGTGATGGACAAGCGTGTGAATGAGCTGCGGGACCGGCTGTGGAAGAAGAAGGCGGCGCTGCAGCAGAAGGAGAACCTCCCCGTGAGTGGGCTGCTGGCTGTGGGCGGGGAGGGCGGGAGCGAGGCCAGCCCCGGGCGGGCGGTCAGTTCTCGGCAGCGTCTTCGTGGTCAGTGCTTGGCTGCGCCCTCCGCGGAGAGGCAGTGCTCAGAGCTGCTCAGACGTGACCCGTCTGCTTGTGCCTGTTGGCGTCCCGACCCGCGAGGCTCCGGTTTTCTCGCTGGTGCTTGTAGTAAAGCAGGGGGAGAGCTCGCTGAGCGGCGCTCTTGTTTGGGGGTTTCTAGTAGACTCGGCCGGAGCTGATGGTGACACACGATGAACACTTCCCAGCCCTTTCGGAGCTGGACGCCATCTGCCTTGCGATCCTGAAGGACCTGTGCTTCCTCCCCAGGTTTCGCCTGATGGGAACCTGCCTCCGCCAGGCGTGTCGGCGCCGAGTCGCGTGGCTGCCGTCGGCCCCTACATCCAGTCGTCCACCATGCCCCGGATGCCCTCCAGGCCGGAGCTGCTGGTGAAGCCGGCGCTGCCCGACGGACCCTTAGCCGTGCAGCCTGCAGAGGGGCCCATGAAAGTGCACACTCTGCCCAACATGCGGTCCGGGGCCGCCGCCCAGGCTAAAGGTAAACCCGTCACGCGCTCGTCCTCCCACAGCTTCTCCCGTCTGCGCTGCTGCGTTTCCCAAGTGTGAGTTTTACAGCGTCTTCCTATCCCTGCTCGTGGTCACAATCTAAGAATCCCCTCTATTCTTCGCTGGGGCGATGCGGTTCTTAGCCCTGAGCGGCACAGTCCTGATCAGGAAGGGAAGCAGAATGTACTGTTTTTGCAAATCCGAAAACTGTATTGAATTCCTCTTGTGAATACGGAAACTGTGATTGGATGTTAGTAACTGGGAACCAACTGTCTGTGTGAAAACACCATCGATGGCCAGTCCCCTGTTGGTGAGACGTGTTTATCTCAGCTGAGCTTGTGCTCGAGTACCTGCCCGCTGATGATGTGAGGATCAAGGTCAGCATGTGGGAGGGAAAGTGTGAGTAACAGCAGCTCCGTGGTTAGCGAGCTTTGCATCCCATGGCACGGGGAGGGGCAAGCGGAGGTGTGTAATAGGAGGAAGATGAAGGGAGAGCCGTGGGAAGGAGGATAAACACGTTCTTCCGACCCAAGGAAGGAGAAATAACAGCCACCTCGTGTGTTGTTTTTTTTTTTGTGGAGGTGCTTTTGCATTGTTTCTGTAAGGAAAGATAAAACTTTGAAATTTCAGTCCTGGTGTAGGAAAATCCTGAATACAGTCCAAGTTATGACTTATTTTTATGTATTTTTTTGCTTATTATAGTGCGTGCATACTACAGTGTCATTAGCAGGCCCTCGGTCTGCTAAATAGAAATCGTTTTCCGGGAGTGATGGTGACATTCTCTTACCCAGCGCAGAGCAGTGTGTGCTTGTTGGCAGACTTTCCACTCGCCACGATTAGTTTTAAATGGTTTGAGGAAGGGGGAACATTTTAAATTAGAAATATGCACGCTAATATTCTCTAAGTAAGTGTGTTGGGATGGTTGATTCTGAAAGTTAAAGCTGGTTTTTAGAGATTCCACTTCTTAGCAGCGAAAGGAATCATTAAAAACCTCTGTAGGACGCCAGGTTATTTGTGGTTGCTTTTCTGTATTCTAGCCTCGAAAGTCCATTCCCTTGGCCCCGACTGGAGTCCCCACACAGACCTCTTCCCGAGCCAGGCCTCTGCCTCTGCCCCGAAAGGCGCGGGGAGTGCGCCAGACCCAGGTGAGGCTCTGAGCTGCTCCCAGCTTTCTGTTTGGGCTTCCCAAGGTGCTGTCAGTTCTTTTCCAGGTGGTTTGCTTCTAGTGTTAAAGCCAGGGGTGGGGTTTATTTGCAGATCACCCTTACTTAGCCAGGGATTGAAGGCAATGCCAGGGACTGAAGGCAGTGCCAGTGTCGTGTGTGGGTTATTTCTCAATCCACTTAATTTACAATTCGGGAAGCATTTCTGAGTGCAGGGTTCAAAAGAGGTGGAGGAGGGAAACAGACACACGAGTCAGAAGTTCTGTTACAAACAGTTTGAATATCAGTGATTTTTTTCCCCCTCTTTTCTTCAGCTGATGATGGAGAGGTTCCGCCGAGGGAGAAGGAGAAGAAAGTGCGCCCCTTCTCGATGTTTGACACGGTTGACCAGGCGGCTGCGCCCCCCGCCTTCGGGTCCCTGAGGAAGAACCAGAGCAGCGAGGACATCCTGCGGGATGCGCAGGTGGGGGGCATGGGGCACGTCCAGGTGTAGAGCCCCGCTGGTGTGAGAAGGGGTACCGGGCGAGGTGGGGGGCGGGAAGCGGCAGCGACACCTAGGAGGTCAGAAAGCACGCAGCCTCTGTCCTTGGCAGTGAGTCTGTGCAGTGTCACACCCTCGGGGCGGCTGACGTGCCTGCTTCTGGGCTGCAGCTCGTGTGATTCTCTAAGAAACAGGAGTGCAAAGGAGAACATCAGTGTGTCCTGCTCAGTCACCTGCCAGGACAGAAGCGGACACGAGGAGGTGGTTCCTCACAGGAATTGCGCTGCGTTCCTAAGTCCAAGTAAATGTGCCACAGCTCCGAGACTCAGGAGTTAAATGTGAACGATTTAAGCGCGCGGAGCCGGTGTGCTTAGGGTTTCCTTGTGTTTGTGAAGTTAGATGATCTCGACCATCCGCGCACGCCGTTGCTCAGTATTTCTACTGGCTATGTGTGTGTGTGTCTGTCTGTCTGTCTGTCTTACAGGCTGCAAATAAAAATGGGAAAGTACCACCACCTGTTCCGTCAAAACCCAAACAGATCAACTTGCCTTATTTTGGACAAACCAACGCTTCACTATCAGACATGAAGCCCGACGGGAATCCTTTGCAGCTGTCCGCAGCCGCGGCGTCCGTGGGAAATAAGCCCAAACCCGCAGGGCAGCCGCAGAGGGGCCTGCTGGCCCCCGGCGCACCATTATGTGGCCAGGACCCAGCCCTCGTGCCCGGCGCCAAGCAGGAGAGCCCACCAGCCGCGGCTGTGCGGCCCTTCACACCGCAGCCCTCCAAGGACGCCGGCCTGCCCCCATTCAGAAGGCCGCAGACAGTGGCGGCCAGCTCCATCTACTCCATGTACACCCAGCACCAGGCGCCCGGGAAGAGCTTCCAGCAGGCGGTGCAGAGCGCCCTGACCAAGACCCAGCCCCGAGGGCCGCACTTCCCCAGCGGTAAGTTCCTCCCCTGCTTCCACCCGCGTGGGTGATGGCGGTCCCGCCAGGAAGCCCAGGGACTTGTTCCCGTCGGACCGATGCTTTTGTTCTGAGAGTTTTATGCCATTGTGGCTTTTGGTCTTGATTGGCAGTGTTTCTGCTAAACATCAGCCATTGCAGTGATAATAGTGAATACTATGAAACATGGAATAAAATCTAATAAAAGAGTAACATGCAAATTAACCCTCCATTATACCCACAAGCCACACCCACCAACCAATCAGGAGCCAATATGCACATTAAGATGGCAGTGGCCACGAAGCTGGAGTTGCCCCAGGCAATGGAGGAAGCCAGGGCCCTGTGGGCCCTGAGCTCTAAGTTAAATAAATCCCATATACCTGCTTTCAGCCAGGCACCCTGGTAGGGACCCAAACCCTGAAGGGGATGTGGGCAGCCTGAAAAGGACCCTCAGCCCCTCACCCAGGCTGGCCACACCCCCATGGGGTGAGGGTCCCCACTGGGAGGCTTGGCAAGCCTGCAAATAGCCATCAGCCCCTCACTCAGGCTGGCCAGGCATGCCAGCAAGTGGACATCCCCCGAGGGGTCCCAGACTGCAAGAGGGCACAGGCCGGGCTGAGAGCCCCCCCTCCCCCCCGAGTTCACAAATTTTTGTGCACCGGGCCTCTAGTAGAGGAATAAAGCCTGTAGGAGAGACAGAGCCTGCTGTGTGGTGGTTGCCCAAGGGTGTCTGCTCCCTCTCCCCTCAGCTCCTTCAGAGCTGAGGCCACAGGGCTCCCTGGAGACTCGAGACAGACGCCCGTGGTGTGTACCGCACGAGGCTCTGTCCACACAGGCGCCCGATGTCTGCTCGGTGCCTGGACTACTGGGCAGCTGCCCCGTGGAGGCGCGTCCGTGAGATTCAGAGAGGCCTGCGCTACGGTGAGCCGAGTCTGCGACTTGCCGGTGTTGCCCAGCTGACGTTAATCGGAGCTTTTTTCCCTTTGCAATTAGTCTATGGCAAGCCCGTGATCACTGCCCAGAACCAGCAGCCCCTGGACAGCATTTACTCCGGTAACCAGGGCAGACCCGGCGGCCCGGAGCCCGACGCAGAGCCGGCCTCTTCCATCTCAGAGAGCCACGAGAACGAGAGGATCCCGCGGCCCCTCAGCCCCACCAAGTTGCTGCCTTTCCTGTCGCACCCTTACCGGAACCAGAGCGACGTTGACCTAGAAGCTCTGCGCAAGAAGCTGTCCAACGCCCCCCGGCCGCTGAAGAAGCGCAGCTCCATCACGGAGCCAGAGGGTCCCAACGGGCCCAACATTCAGAAGCTCCTGTACCAGAGGACCACCATCGCTGCCATGGAGACCATCGCGGTGCCCTCGTACCCAGCCACACCCAGCGCGGCGGCTGCCGGCCCTGAGAGCCCCGTGGAGATCCAGAACCCGTACGCACATGCGGAGCCAGAGAGGGAGACGGCCTCCCTGGCCCCTGAGCCCGTGTCCCCGGAGGCAGCCGCCCACGCCAGCGCAGAGAGCAGTGACGGGCCAGCGCCTCCCCTGGGCCTCGATTACGTGTCCGAAGGCGCCCCGGACACCAGCCCGAGTTTCCAGAGTAACGCGGAAGAACCGAACCCGGAGGCCCCCCACCTGCTGGAGGTGTACCTGGAGGAGTACCCCCCCTACCCTCCGCCACCATACCCATCAGGGGAGCCAGAGGGGCTGGGGGAAGACTCTGGGAGCCTGCGTCCACCTGAAATCACCGGGCAGGTGTCGCTGCCTCCGGTAAGTCACGCGGTGCCTCGTGATGCTTCAGGAGCCGCGGTGCTCTTCTAGGTGTTGGCTGTGAAACTCAGCGGAGCCGTAGCAAGTGCCGACGGCCATTTGCAGAGAAGGCTTGTGTGTAAACTGCCTGTTGCAGTGGGCGTGCCCTGCAGTTTGCCTTTTTATTCTGCAGTTCCTTTGGCACAGAGTCTACCTTATAAATGGGAAGGAAACAGTATTGTGTTTTTAAAAAATATATTTTTATTAATTTTTAGAGAGAGATGAAGGAAGAGGGTTAGGGTTAGCTCTTGCCCAATTGAACCGTGTGGGTTTGCTGTACCATGTTAGGTAGGTAATTTATAAACCAGTCTTGGTTAGTTTTGAACTTGACAGAAAACCAGCCTACCTGTCATTGGAGATGGTCCTCTTAGCTCAGTTCATGCTGTAGGGATCACCAAACGCATCTCACTCGGTTCAGAAAGTCACATTCTGTGGGTATATTGGTTAAGCTGTTGTGATTTATATACTCTTCTGAATAATGTGACACTTTCATAAAAAGTGCTGAAAAAAATATATATTTGTGTCTGTTACCAACTCAGCTGAGATGTTATTTCTCCCCATTTTTGTTGGTCTCTTGCTTAGAGCAGGATCCTTAATTTTCCACGCTTTTCTTTTGCAGGGCAAAAGGACCAACTTACGTAAAACTGGCTCCGAGCGAATTGCTCACGGAATGAGGGTGAAGTTCAACCCCCTTGCTTTGCTTCTAGATTCATCTCTGGAGGGAGAATTTGACCTTGTCCAGAGGATTATCTATGAGGTATGACTGGGTCAGTTTCTCAAACACGACCTTGCATTGTAGTTTGCCTTAAAGCTCAGATCAGGAAGCAGCAGTGGAGAAGCTGTATTTTTAACTTTACTTTTGGGGGAGGTGGGGTGGCTGAACTTGCTCCCATGCAGGTGTTGCTTTTCTAAAGGTGCGACTGCCGGGTGTTGGATGACGCAGAAGTGTAGTCTTCCCCGGGCCCCTCGAGGCCTGTGCTTCCTCAGGGGGTCCTTGCCCTCCTTTAAAAGCTGCTCCTGTGCGGGTTTATACTAGACTGTGAAATTACAGATGTGGTCCCTACTGTTCAGAAGCCTACAATTTAAAATATTTTTAGTCGACCTTTTTTTCTTTCCATGGAAAATGTCACTTGTAGTTAGACACTAATTTGTGGTGGGAAGTTGGAGGGTAAATAAACAAAAATGACTCTACAGATACAGTTTCTGGTTCTACTTCAATTTCGGGGGGAAAAAACAAAACAAAAAACCTTTCACAGCGAGTGCCTGCTTAATGTGGCTGTTTTGCCTTATTTCTAGAATTGTTCTAGGTATCGTTTCTTGGCTCTTGTAGGTTTTAATTAAGATTAAAAAAAAAAAAAAGGCCACGAGTCTATTTCTGTTCTCAGGATCCTGCAGAGCCAGGAAACGGGGGCGGCTCAGGCGTGAAGACACTTGAGTAGCGCTCACCCTGCTCCTTGCCGTTCCAGGTGGAGGACCCGAGCCTGCCCAACGACGAGGGCATCACGGCGCTCCACAACGCCGTGTGCGCCGGCCACACGGAGATCGTGAAGTTCCTGGTGCAGTTTGGCGTGAACGTAAATGCTGCTGACAGCGACGGGTGGTGAGATTTCCTCGCAACTCCGCATATTTCAGTCCATTTTTAAAAATTTAGCTGTGGAACAAATGCTTAGTGTGTGATAGCGTCCTTGCTTCCTTCATGTTGGGAGCTCAGCTTGTATATAATTTCCCACGATTACAAAACGTGAAGTTGAAAAATCCTGTTGTTATAGTCACCGCAATTAGTGATGGCGTCTGGGTCGGGGACGGAGTATGTTTTTTTAAAGCTGTGTACCCAAGAGGAACAAAATGAAGAGGGGAGGGAGAAAAAGGGTAAAGAAACAGAATATGTACTTCAGGGCTTAAGATTCTCAAGCCCTAGCCCTGGCCGGTTTGGCTCAGTGGATAGAGTGTCGGCCTGTGGACCAAAGGGTCCCAGGTTCGATTCCGGCCAAGGGCACATGCCCAGGTTGTGGCCTTGATCCTCCCCACCCCTTGCCCCAGTGTGGGGCGTGCAGGAGGCAGCCAATCAATGATTCTCATCATTGATGTTTTATCCCTCTATCTCTCTCCCTTCCTCTCTCAAATCAATTAAACATCCTATATAATAAAGAGGTAATATGCAAATTGATCATCACTCCAACACACAATATGGCTGCCACAAGATGGCCAGCAGGGGAGGGCAGTTGGGGGTGACCAGGCCAGCAGAGGGCAGTTAGAGGTGACCAGGCTGGCAGGGGAGGGTAGTTAGGGGCAATTGGTCCAGCAGGGGAGCAGTTAGGTGTCGATCAGGCTGGCAGGGGAATGGTTAGGGGGTGATCAGGCTGGCAGATAGAAGTGGTTAGGGGCAATCAGGCAGGCAGGCAGGCGAGGGATTGGGAGCCAGCAGTCCTGGATTGTGAGAGGGATGCCCCATATTGGAGAGGGTGCAGGCTGGGCTGAGGGACACATCCCCCCCACCCCCCTGCCCCTGTGCATGAATTTTGTGCACTGGGCCTCTAGTCTATATATATATTTATAAAAAATTCTCAAGCCCTTCTTCTGAGCCTGGGCAGCGGCACTGCCTCCCTGTCGACCTGGGTTGCTTGTGGCTTATCATAAAGCGTTGGCGGTGCTGGCGGGTGAGTCAGTGATGGTGGGAGAGTTGGTGATGGCATTGACAGCGAGGCACCTGTTCTGGGTAAAGGTCTGTAATGAAAAGACCGTCGTGTCCTCTGCTCTGGCAGCGTAATTAGCTGGAGCTTCAGAGCATCGAACTGTATACATCTTACCCTGGTTTAGGTTGTTCCCCAGCTTTCATGTCCTTTCACCGTTTCCTGGGTCTCCTCCCGCTTGTGCAGCCCAGCCCTCGGACGTTTTCCTCTGTGACTGTGGCTCTCTGATGGGCTCGGCGTCTGTGTGTCACTGATTTAAAGGAAGCTGTGAAGAGGTTCTCAGAAGGAAGGGCTTAGTAGACGACAGACTCAGAACTTCCTTTCCAGATACCAGGTGGCCGCAGGTGCCATGCACTTAAGAACCGTTCCCAGCCTGCTCTATCTCCCTCCACAGGACGCCCCTGCATTGCGCTGCCTCCTGCAACAACGTCCAGGTGTGTAAGTTCCTGGTGGAGTCAGGGGCCGCCGTGTTTGCCATGACCTACAGCGACATGCAGACGGCCGCGGACAAGTGCGAGGAGATGGAGGAGGGCTACACACAGTGCTCCCAGTTCCTGTACGGTGCGTAGGCAGAGAGGGACGCGCGAGCAGCACGCGTGAGCTCCCCTCACTGCTCTGGGAGGCGGTGTCCCGAGTTGCCAGGATGCTTCAGGGTCGGCTGGGAGGGGTTGGCCGCTCACGCTCCTGTCCTCCCCGTGGCGGTTCTTCTGAGCCCTGGGCTTGCAGAGGGCTGTGTGTGGGGAGGCCGACCAGCGTGGAGAGGTGTTCAGGGGTGATCAGTGTGCGAGCTGTCTGTCCCCTCTGCTCTGCGGGCCACCCTCCCTGCCCGGGGCTGTGTGCGGGTGTTCAGTGGAGAAATGCAGGGGCCCGTGTGTCCCCACGCTCACTTCCTGCACTGTGTCTCCCGCCCGCTGTAGGCGTCCAGGAGAAGATGGGCATCATGAACAAGGGCGTCATCTACGCGCTCTGGGATTACGAGCCTCAGAACGACGACGAGCTGCCCATGAAGGAGGGCGACTGCATGACTGTCCTCCGCCGGGAGGACGAGGACGAGGTGGAGTGGTGGTGGGCGCGCCTGGACGAGAAGGAGGGCTACGTCCCGCGCAACCTGCTGGGGGTGAGTGCCCCGCACGGCCGCGGTTCCGAGAGGGTGTCACGGGTGCAGTGCAGCCGCCTGCCCTGTGCTCGTGGGGCGTGGGATGTAAAATGCGGATGGTCGTAGGTTTAGACGAAAAGCCACATTTTCAGTGATTCCTGTGGACGGCCAGTTGCGCGTTTCCACATTTGCCGGGCCTGGAGGTCGGGGCCCGCCTGCATGTGCAGGTCGAGTCTATAGGCACCTGGCTAACCGACGGCCAGCAAAGCTCAGGACATTGGAGACGAGTGCGTTTAAATCAGGATTTGCAAATCTGGTAGCGAACAGGATTCTTGGTTCTTTCTCTGCTGTTGGATTTTAAGTTTCATACAAACCAGAAAATAATAAGATCACGTAAACCAGGAACACACGCAGAGGGGGGACACGTCCTCAGTAGAGATTCTCAGCGGGGCCTTCGGGAGAAGGCTGGGCGGACAGGGAAGAGGGGGAGGAGCCCGTGTGGAGGTCGCAGGAGCCTCCCTCACTGGTTCCCTGTCTTATACCGTGTGTGCGCCTGGGGCCCGGGGCCTGAGAACCAGCCAGAGAAACGTGAGAGACAGGAGCTCATAGCCTAAAGGTACAAGTGCTTGCAGAGCCTCTTGGCGAGGAGGTAGGCGAGTCTTGAGGGCGGGAAGGGCCGATGCCACCTTCAGGGAACAGCACGCAGGTGGCTCCTGCCCCGGGCAGGTGCCCTGGGACCTGGGTGACTGGGGCTGAGGGAGGCAGGTGGGGAGGCTGGAGAAGACCACCTCCCGAGACGGAGGGCAGAGCAGGTGTCTGACAGGCCGGGAGGTGGATCTGTTGGCGTTGCCACCAGCTGTGGGGCAGGCATGGCCTGTGCCCATTAGAGCTTCAACTGGCCGCCAGGCCCTGACCCGCCTCTGTCTGGCGTCCTGCGGCCGAGCTGGTTAAAGTGGCTCGTGCAGGGGCCTGGCCGGCCGGCTGGTGACCAGCCTGTCCTCCTGGCTCCCCCTTCTCCATTGTTGCTTGTCTGCTGTGCAGCCTCAGTGATGTCACCCGTCCCCACACTGCCTGTGACGCAAGATTTATTATCGAACAGACAGCGCTCCTTCGTGTAACGTCCATGACAGAGGATCATGGAGTGAAAAGAAACAGGCCGTGAGGCCCTCTAGAAAGGCTTTGGGGTTCCCAGGTGAAGGAGAAACACGGAGGTGGCTCTCCTCCGAGCCCCCCGCTCGCTTCTGCTCAGTCCGGAGCAGCAGAGAAATGCGTGTCTGAGCGCCACTGTCCCTCTCGGCCAAGCCCCCCAGCAAGCAGACCCCGACTTCTCCAGTGTCTTACCCGAGAACAGCGCGGCCTCCCGGAAAGGGTTGCTTACTTGGGTCTCATTTTAGTCCCTGCCAATGGGGTGCTGTGGTGGCGGCGAGGGGTGATTCCCAGCGGGAAGCCGGGGCTCCGACGCGGGGCTGCCCATGCGTGTGGCTGGAGCTTCTGAAGTCACGGGCTGCACTGAGGCTTCCTCCCAGCCCGGCGGTTCATAGTCGGCGTCCTCTGGAAATCTCCTCTAGATGGAAGTGGCCTCCACACCACGTCCTTCTGTTTGTTTGAAATTATAAAGGAAATTGCATATGTGTTGAATTTTTAGCCAGAGGCTCAGCTACGAGTTTAGAAAACAGTGTTGGCTAACCATCTTTCCTCGGAGAGAAAAATAACCCTTTATACGATGTTGGACCCTCCAGTTAGTTTTTCAGTTTTGGCTGGAAGTCTGACTCCTTTCTTTCAGTAAAACCTTTTCTCCCCTTTGTGAGAGGAGAGGGGGAGGGAGGGAAGGAGGGGGCAGGGAGGGAGACGGGGCTTTTGTTCGGCCGCCAATTCAATTACTAGCTTGACTTGCTCTGGGCTTCCCGACTGGGGATCTTGTGACCTTCACATGCACGCTCCTCTCCAGCTCTTGTTATGGAAAACACCCCCCCACAAAGTCCCAAAACAAAAGCCTCCACTATCCCTCCTCGCATCTGTAGACTTGGAGTCTGTGGTATCTCGCTCCTGACAGCCGGGAGGCCCGTGACACAGCCGTGTCCGTCGTGAATCAAGTTGAAAGAGACGTGAATCTCTTAGGTTTCCCTTGAAATGGGAGCTGCAGGTGCGGGACACGGCGGCATCCTCAGCCCTGTGCACCGTGCGAGGCTGTGCAGACGGAGCTCATGCGGAGAGCCTCGTGGGTTTCATGTCCCCGCCCCGTGGCGTGTGCCTGAGGGACCCTGTGGCCTCTGAGTGTCCCTGACATGAGAGTTGCTACATGTGAATCTTCATGTCTTTGTGCAACTCTGGGGCCTTCACACGGCAGAAGGAATCCTTTTCTTAAACTGAATTTCTTTCCTGTCCCGCCAACCCCCAACCCCGTTTCCTGAGCTGTCTCCCCCGTGTCTGTATGGATGTAAACATTTGTGAACTCTCTTACAGCTGTACCCACGAATTAAACCGAGACAGAGGAGCTTGGCCTGAAGCCTGACTGAAGGTAGTTAATGAAGAATTAACCTCTGTTATCACTCAGAAGTCATAGGATTATTTTGGGCACAGTCTTACAAGACTTATTCCAGTGACGCTGTAACGTGAGCTGTGAGAACGTGCTCCGGAAGAAATGAAGGATGGATACCCCGTCGGTGCGGGACCACGGCGGACGTGACCTCGCCGAGCGGGGCAGGCGTGCGGGGAGCGCTCAGACATGGCGGCCTCTTTCCGCAAGAGCTCCTGGGAGACCCCAGGCGTTTCCCAGCACCCGCCCCCGTGCCTGTCCCCCCACAGGAACGACCAGTGCCATCACGGGCCAGCCTGGGCCACCTCTGACGGCCCAGCACCAGCTGCCCTCGGGCCCCGTGAAGGCTCGGGGTGCGCTCGCCCGTGCGTCGTCACTGAAGAGTTGGTAGCCAGTGAGCAGTGACTTCATTGTTACGTGCGCTGGTAGCGTTTTAAGAATCATGCATCTATTTGAAGTAACGGAAACCAAGCTACACTACAGATGATTAGGTTTGGAATCTTGTTTTTTAGGCCACAGTTGAATCTATATTTATTGCCTTTTGTATCTTGGAAATTAGAGATTTGTTATAGACTTACCCATAATACTTGTCAAGATCGTAGCCGACTCTGAAAACAGTTGTAATAAAAGTAAAACTGCGGGACTTTGCACTGCCTTCTGGTCTTGGTTTTCTGTGTCATGCACCAACCCCACCCGGGAATCGGGCGTCACCCCGTGTCCGAGGGGAAGTGGCCGCAGTGTGCCCGGCCACGCCTCCAGGAAGCACAGCATGCACCGCGGTGCCCAGGCAGCTCTTTATTTAACAGCACATTCGGCAGGTAAGGCAACAAGGCAGCATCCCCACAATGTTAGTGCAGCCCCAGGGGACGCCGAGGCGTGAGCTGTGTGGTCTCCCCAGGGCTCTTCGCCCCGACCCCCCACTCCCTGCGCGACCCCCCCACTCCCTGCGCGGCGCTGGAGGTGGCCGAGTGCGGGGGCTTGAGCGGGCAGCAGGCAGCCTGTTTTGTCTTCGTCACAGCAAGTGGGCAAGCCGGACGCCCGGGTCCCGTGTTTGTGTCCGCGGCCACAAGTGGTCTCCCTTCGGTATTGGTAATGGTCAGTGTAGGACACACACACGGACTCGAATCTCAGACGTACTGTTTGCCAGTCAGTGTCTGTAAACCGCCTCCTTTAAACCGGTGACGGAGGTGGGTGTTCTCACCGGCTGCAGGGGCCTCGGCAGGATCCCCTGTTGACCATCGTACTGTGATTTCCGATTTTAAGAGAACTGGTGAGCCCTGAGCTGCTGTTAGGTAAACGTGGAAGCAGCATTTTTGAGCTGGAAGTTGCTTTCAGTATTCCCAGCAGGACCGTGTCCTCTGAGATCCACTGAGTGTTTGCTCAGCTGTTAAAACACCTGCATTTTTTTTTAAACCTGATTTAATATTGCTCTAAAGGGACCGTGTGTAAAAGTAAAAAGTGTGTCCTATGTACAGATTTAAAGCTTTCTCTGAGCTGGTCGAGGCTTAAGCGACTCACTCGCAGTTAGTCTAACGGTATGCAAATCTTCTCCTATCTTAACATCGTTATGTTCGGCTATAGTTATCGGTTTAAGTAAATGTTCCCATAATCGAGGTCCGGATAAACATTTCTCTGTGAAAGCTTCGTCCGTGGCTGATTTTCTTTCACGTCTTCAGGCAAATTTGTTGATAACTTCAAAGTACTGAGAAACAGAGCCACTGGGAGGAAGGAGAAAAAAAAAATCAGTTCAGTGACTGTTTTTTAAAATGAAAGGCAGCTGACCCTGTGGAGGATTCTGACGGACTGAGTTGGTAGCAGAGAAGCTGAGCGAGGGTTAGGATGAATGCTAACCCACATGTTTTCCTGCCTGGGTTCTAGAATCTAGTGTGTCACAGGTCAGCCAGAAGCTGATGCTTGAAGCAGAGGGTCATGAGTTCTGTTCAGGGCGGAATGAGACACACGAGAGGTGCGACTCGGACAGCATCTAGATTATCGTGTTCACTCTGGGTTTTTTATTGTTAATCTCCACCTGAGGGTGTTTTTTCTATTGATTTTTAGAGAGACTGGGAGGGAGGGAGGGAGGCTGGGAAAGAAAGATGGATGTGGGAGAGACGCTTCCATTGGTTGCCGCCTGCGCCTGTCCTGACGGGGCCTGGGGATCGAGCCTGCAACCCAGGTACGTGCCCTTAACCGGGAATTGAACCCGAGGCCCTTCGGTGCCCAGGCCAACGCTCTCACCCCAGAGCAACCACCCGGGGCTTCCGCGTGCTGTTACGCCCCATCAGTAGGTCGTCTGGGGTGCGGCTCTCCCTTGAACGAGTGGTTTTCAACCTTGGTTCTTACTGGAGCCTCTGGGAGCTCAAATAGGGGTTCGGACCGAACCGGCAGCGTCGGCAGGTGATGCCACCTGCAGCCAGGGCCCAGCAGGCTGCCAACCGAGGGGCATTTTCTTGGCGTGGTGTGGCTCACCCTCAGCAAAGACTAGAGTGCGGGCAGCTTTCGGTGCCTGTGGAGGGGGCGGCTGAGGACAGGAGGGGGAGCCGGAGGGCAGATGTGCCCCCCCCCCCCCGGAAGTGGGGAGGGTGTGCCGAGATGGCAGCCGGCCGGCGTGGGGGTGGGAGCTGGGGAGGAGCAGGGCTCCCAGCAACAATGGTGAAGGGGCTCGAGTGTCCGGAACTTAGCAGGTGGCACGTTTATGTCAGTTGTGCGGCCTCCACGTCAGATCGCAGTCCCGGGGCAGGGCCGTCTCCTGGGCCCCGGCGTCCGGAGCAAGTCCCCGTGACTTGTCACCAGCTAAGCATCCTTCCCGTTGGCTAAGGGCACTGCGGACGCATCGTGGAGGCAGATAGCTCTTCCTCTAGAAATAGCTGGCTCTCTCTAGGTCTCAAAACTCGAGGGAAAGAGTTGCCTTCTTAGGACTTGGCTCCTCTCTGGTCCACGGGGACCTGGTCACTGCCCTGCCCCTCTCCCAGCACTGCCCCCGACCCAGCCCTTGCCGCTCGGTTCCCTGCTGAAGCCGACAGTAATGAAAGCTTGACCGAGCTGCTGCCTTCTCGGATGGGAGAGAGGTTGCGGTCGTCGGGATGACGGGAGGACACTGGGCATTGGTAGTCCAGTGTCATTTGGGTTGATGAGCATTTCAGAAGTGGGCCTTGCTGGGGTTCCAGACACGGGAGCACAATACTAAAGGGAAGCTTAGTTACTATTGTTCATTTTGTGTGTGTGTTTTTTTTTAAATATGTCTTTAGCTCTAACTGGTTTGGCTCAGGAAGGAGCGTCGGCCTGTGGACTGAAGGGTTTTATTTTATTTTATTTTTAAACATTTTTATTTCAGAGAGGCAGGGAGAGGGAGAGAGTTTCAGAAACATCAATGATGAGAGAGAATCACTGACCGGCTGCCTCCTGCACGCCCCACACTGGGGATGGAGCCCACAGCCTGGGCCGGTGCCCTGACCGGCAACCACTGAGCCACACCGGCCAGTCTGCTTATTTTATTTTAAAGGGGGAAGACGGAGAGGAAAGTGATTTTCCCCAGCAGCTATTTGAAGTCCATCTGTTCTAAGAATGCACTTGAATTTCATCTGCAGGGTTTCCTTCTAGAAGCACCCTGACCCAGGCTTGCTGGTTAGTGGGGCGCGTTTCTAAGAGTCACCTGCAGCCCCCTCTACTCACCCCCACCCAGTGCTGCCCTCACGGCGAAGCTCCTGGGAGCAGGGGCCGGGTGCACCTCCTAGCGCTCTAGAGCTGGGGAGAGGCTGCAGATACAGTGCCTCGGGGGTCCTAGACCCATTCAGGCCCGTCCCCAGAGCTTTTAGACAGCATGTCAACCAACCAACCATAGGTGTCCGTCCCCCAGGTGACGGCCCTCCCCTCCCATCCCCGTCCGAGCGCGGGGGTGGCGCACTTACAGAGATAAGGTCGAGCTGTATGGTTCCCGTGTTCTCGGGGTCCAGCTGCTTAAATATCCCTGGGGAGGAAGAAAGGCAGGTGTCGCCCGTGAGCGACAGCAGCAACAGGCACGTTATCTCCTTGCCCTCTGGCAGCCACGTCACTGATCTCCCAAGCCGTCATTTCTCCCCTCCTTCCCCAGCGAGGGGAGGATTCCCACCCTCAACTGGACAGCCAGGCCTCTGGTCCCGTGTGGGAACGGCCACTTACTGAAGAGTGTCTCCAGGCGAATCAAGCAGCGGACAAAGTTATCGAAGTCGATGATGAGGTCGTCGTCGGCGAAGCGAGCCACGATGACCTGGTGGAGCTGGCAGGGCAGCTTGAAACCTGAGGGGGAAGGACGGGCAGACGCTGGCTCAGGACGGGACCGTGCCCCGGAGATCTGAGCACAGATGGCGGCACCGACGTGGCCCTTTAAATGGCAGCTACGATCGCTTCTGTCCCCTGGCTGCTCGCCTAGGAGGCCGGATTGGTTTTGCAGAGCCAGAGCCTTCAACCAGCATTCCCAGACTGTTCCCCCGCTCCCTGCCTGGCTCCTCACTGTCCAACAGGGAGGACTTGTCTGTTCCCATTTCCACGGTCACACTGTTCCAGGGGGTGAGCCACACTGCCGCTCCTGTTCGTTCAGCACTGCGTCATCTCGGCGACTAGATTCTTCCTGGATGCATGTGGCAGAAGCCGCTCGTGGTAAACGGATACGATGTCTCTCCAGGAATAGGTTTGTTCGGGGGTCCTGGCTGCCTGGGAGCAAGGTCACACTTCCCAGCATCCCTTGCAACCCTCTGGGGCCTGGTCACCACTTTCTGGCAGCGAGACGTGTGCGCAGTGACCTGTGTGTCTTTCCCTCCGTCAGTCAGCCCGTTGCCGGGATGGGGGTGTGGTGGCAGGTCACCTTGGCCCCACGGCCATGTGGTAAGTGCTGGCGACAGAGCAGCCGGGCCCCTAACGGCCGGGGACACCCTCCCAGCCTTGAACTTCTCTAGCTTGAGGGGTGGTTAAGTGAAAAAAAGATTCATCTCATTTAAGCCAGCGATTTGGGGTCCTTGCTAATAACAGGGAACCATCTCCCATGGTCCTCCCTGTCCCCCCAAACACATCCGTCTCCCACAGGCTTGCGTCCCTTTTACCCGTACCCCATTCTGCCAGGGACTTCCCCTAAGAGGCACGGAGACGCCCCATGTGTGTCTAACCAGCCCCGTACACCCCAAAAAGTGGGAGCTGGGGGCACGGCTGAGAGCTGGCCTTGCCTGCTGGACCTGCCAGCCTTCTCCGAAGGAGACATAGACGCAAGACGGCCTCGTGGCAGAGCGTCTGGGCCTCGTTTGGTTTTACCCATCGGCCCTCACGGCGGGGCACCTGCTTCATCTCACCGCTCACCGAACCGCCTGTTGTGTTGTGTGCGTCACACACGCTACCGACGAGGCCAAAGGAAGCGCCGTCACGGATTCTCACCTGCTTCTTCTAAGGCTTTCCGCATCTCATAGGAGTTCATGGTGCCAGACCTGTCCACGTCGATTTCCCGGTAAATTTTCTGGAATGGCAGGTGCAAGACGGTTATGAGAACCTGACCAGGGCAGGCGCAGGCCCCCTGTGCCGAGGGGGCTGGTTTCCCAGCTCCGCGCCCCCCGCCCCGTCGGGAGGATGGTGGTTTCTGCCTTGAGTAGTTGATGGTATGTTGCCTCCATGTGAGCTGGTTTGTGAACCCGCACATCCAGTCAGCCAGCCAACTACCGGGGCCCCGTGTTCCTGTGTTACGTTAAAATGCCGAAGCACGAGAGACCACACAGCCTTTTGGGGGCAGCTTCCAGAAGACCCCGTTTCTGGTCTGAGAGCAGAAGGCAGGGAGCAGACCACTGAGCCTGCAGAGTCCTCGCTCGCCTTGTGCTCTGGGCTTCTGCCGGGCCTGCCTTCACGCATCCTGAGCTCACGCCCCTGGGAGATGCGCCTGCCCTGCCCGCAGAGCTGCTGTGCCCACAGGCCTGAGCCCAGTGCGTCCCCAACACACACCCGGCCCTGCCGTCGGGCCTCCCCGCTTACTTGGTACTTCTGAATCTTTGTCCAAAGAACGTAGAACTCCTTCAGGCCCAGCTTGCCGCTGCCGTCGGACTGCCTTCGGTTAAGGAGAGACACTGGACACTCTGGGACCACAAGAGGAGCTCTGGCAGACTCTCCCCGCGGGGGCGGGAAGGCCAGAGAGACACCTGCTGGCTCCCAGTGCCCCACTTGCTGATTGGTCTGGGGGTGCCATGGGGACCCTAGATCCTGTCCAAAAAGGTGTCAGATGACATGCAGGGGGCTTCTGGTGGCTCGCCGATTCAGGGAGCATCTTGGGCGCATTCCTAAGAGGCCTTTGGGAGGGGAGCTACACAGTGGGTGCCGGGAGCCCACTAGACAGAACTTCTCAGAAGCTTGGACCATCCCTGCCCAGCGCTTCTCAAGGGGCATCAGGAACAAGGCGGGAAACGGATGATGCATCTGCCCTGGGGGCGGGCGTGGGGCCTGGGAAGGCGCGAGCGAGAGCAAAGGGCGAGGAGATGCTCCGTCTCCACCACGGACAACATCGTGGCCACAGGACACATGCGCATCAGAGAGGTCATGGCCGAGGGAATACAGGTGACCCTGCAGCAACGCAGACTGGACCCGGGCAGGTCTGCTTCTATGCGGATCTTTTTCAGTAAATGTGCCCAGTGTTGTGTGTTTCCTCTTACGATTTTAATAACATTTCCAGCAGCTTTAGTGTAAGAATCTATGATAATAAAAGCATAATATGCTCATTAGACCGTACATCCTTCCAGACAACCTTCCGGACGAAGCCGGGGCTGCAAGGGAAGCCCAGGTCCCGGGTGCCAGAGGGAAGCTGGTGCCGGCAGCCGGGGGAAGGAAGGCCTCCTCCTGTACGAATTTCGTGCACCGGGCCCCTAGTATGGTATATGATGCCCGTTGCACACAATATGTGTACATCCGCTGCTGGTGGTATTGGTCAGACTTCCGGTCAACAGGAAGTCATTAGTAGCTACGTTTTGAGGAAGTCGAAAGTTACATGAGGATTTTCGATGATGTGAGGGGCTGGTGCCCTCGCTGTTCAAGGGTCAAGTGTGTTTTCCGGGAAGAGGAGGTGGAAACACTGTCGCTCGGGAAACACACCCAAGCGCTCGGGGCAGAGGATGGTGGGCGCACCATCACTCCCAGGAACGCACCCACTGCCCCGAGCCTGGGGCCTGTCGCTTTCCCTCCCCCGAAGTCACACACAGTTCCCTCGTGACAACAGTCCTACACCCACGCAGCGGCTGGCCTCTCGG
>PVJC01004515.1:0-27098 GCA_004026665.1 Murina feae
GTCCAGGGTCCGCTACCTTCATCCGCCCCCCAGGGGCCTCCACAGGGCGTGCGGGAGCGTCTGCTGCACAGTGCGGAGAATCCGAAGCCAGTCCACTGCCCAGCTCCACTCCGGGTGTGTTTGCTCAGCAGCAGGGCCCCACCCAGGGATTCTGCACCAGTGTCCGCCCCTGGCTTGCCACCCAACTCTGCGCCAGGTGTGTCCCCTCAGTGGTGTGGGCCCACCAGGCGTGTGCAATTGTGGACCCTCTGGTGGGAAACGTCCAGGCCTGCACTCACCAGCCTTCCCACCCCCGAGTGCATGAACCCTGAAGGGGCTGTGGGCAGCCTGAAAATGGCTCTCAGCCCCTCACCCAGGCTGGCCAGTCATGCCAGCAGGTGGACATCCCCCCCGAGGTGTTCCAGACTGCAAGAGGGCACAGGCCGGGCTGAGGGACCCCTTCCCCCCGAGTGCACAAATTTTTGTGCACCGGGCCCCTAGTGTTAAAAGTAAAAGTCAATACATCAGTTCTAAATAAGGAAATCTTAAAAGTATGTTAGTCACCTCTTACAGAACTTTAAAGTACATGTAATAAATTGCTATTCCATCAGCAGCTGTCATTTACTGAGCATTTACTATATGCCAGGAATTATGTTGGATTCTGGAATTCACAGATTTTCAAGATAGCTTTTGCATTTGTGGCAGTCATGTTCCACTGTGGAAGACATAATCCAGAATGGTGACTACTTATACTAGAATTTTAAGATAAATTTAAATGCCTTAAATAATATATCCAATTTTTGAGGTACCTAAGATCTTCTGTAGTGTTATTATTAGGACCTGGGGCATCTGCAAAATGTAGTACATGTTAAATTTACTCATAGAACATTTATACATAGTACAGTTTCTAAGTTGCTTTTACCTGTTTTCAAAGCTATATATAATTTTAATATCAAGTATATATTTCCTCATTTCATAAGAATATTGTAACCAATGTAAGCTTTTTAATTGTACATGAGAAGTGTCACTATAAGAATGTTACAGTTTTACAATAAGGTCTTGCCTCAACTAGACCACCTGTGTTATAGGAATTCTTTAGCAGTATGGGACCCACTATCATGTGTGCCTTGAGTAGGAATTTACTCTTCTCGTATGACAAAAAACAAAGACACCCATAGAAATAAGCAACAAACTGGCATGAATTTATGGCTGAAATGTCAGGGTCAGAGCCTCTGCAGCTCTGGTGGTCTTTCTCTCACGGGTATAAGGTGATCGCTGCTGCTCCATGGCTTGCTCTCAGGTTTGAATTAGAAAGAATGAAGAAGGACCTAACCAGTTGAGTTTATCAAGATAGCTCTCCAGATTTTGTTTTCATATCGTTTTGTAGAACAATGTCCACAGGACCAACCCTTAAATAAAAGAAGAGATTGAAAATATGAGTACTTAAACTTCCCATTCTCTAGAGTGCAGACACATATGAGAAAAGGGGTTGGACATGGTGTTGGGTAAACCAACCAAGAATGTCCTCATGCCAAGTCAGAATTCAAGTAGCCACCTGGTTTTCTTCTCAACTCTTGACTTAAATAACTAGACATTAAAGTGATAGCTATCCAAAACAAACGAAGGACACTATGAACACATCAAGAAGGAAACGGAGGTCCAAGAAATGAAGTGACTCTCCGAAGGTGTGTGAGAAGGGCCTGGCTGTGAAACCCACAGAGGCCAGAACCGAGCCGGGAGAAGTCTTGGGTCAACAGGCATGGTAATCCATTCCTTTTTCTTTCTTGTCTCCACTTCTCCTTCAAGCTGTTGGATTCAGGACCCGGTGGTATTTTACGTGACCTGTGCTGGGTATTTTGGAGTCATGTTCTTACTGAATGTTGCCATGTTCATCGTGGTAATGGTGCAGATCTGCGGGAGGAACGGCAAAAGGAGCAACCGGACCCTGCGGGAAGAGGTCTTACGGAACCTGCGCAGTGTGGTCAGCCTGACATTTCTGTTGGGCATGACATGGAGTTTTGCCTTCTTTGCTTGGGGACCCTTATATATCCCCTTCACGTACCTCTTCTCCATCTTCAATTCATTACAAGGTAAGATAAATGATACCTGAACAATTTCCATTTTCTATTTTGTCATATTTGCAAACAGCTTCATT
Source organism: Murina feae (assembly GCA_004026665.1). Classification (NCBI taxonomy): domain Eukaryota; kingdom Metazoa; phylum Chordata; class Mammalia; order Chiroptera; family Vespertilionidae; genus Murina; species Murina feae. The sequence goes on from PVJC01004515.1 coordinate 2,135, forward strand.
GTTGGAAAGATGCCACACTAAGTTTCTACTATTCCAAGTGCAAGGTTCTGGGCATGGGGTAGGCATCATGAAAAAAGGTATTGAATGGAAAATTGAAGTAGAATGTCAGTTTGTTTGTTTGTTTGTTTGTTTGTTTTCAGAGATGCAGCCCAAGGACCCAAGACAGTACCTGGTAGATAGTAGGTGCTCAATAAACATGTTGTCGCATGACTGAAAATGGGCAGGGAGGTGCCAAGTTTAAAGGAGTACGCAGATCACTTTCACCCCTTACAGTTTTGCTGCGTGTCGGTGTTGCTCCTCATGAACTTCTTCCCATGTGATGTGCTCTTCTTGACCTGAAGAATGTTTAGACTCTATGTAGGGACAGAGCAATTCACCTTGATTCCTTGGCTGCTTGTTTTTCAAAATAAATACCAATACTTTAGTTAAGAGATGCTCATTTTTTCATGAAATATGACAATTAGTTCCAGTTTAATGAACACTTGCCAATGACCTGCTTTGTACAAAAATTCAAGGCTTCCTTCAAGGAGCTCCCTGTCATATTCCTGATTTCATAATACAAACACTAGTGTACATATGATGACTTTAAGTTTAAGGAAATATATTTTTTTAATTAAATGTCATTCTTTAAGACATTGGATATACTCTATTTTTAAAATTTTCCTAATGTTCTAAAGTACCATGAGGTCCCAACTCCAAAAGGAATGAGGTGACAATGTCTGGAATATTTTTGAGCAGGGCAGTACTAGTAGCCTACCTGAAATTACTGGTATGTCCTTATAGGTGTGGAGGGGATGAAGAGCTGACTAAAGCAAGCTAGACAAATTTGTGCAGGGTTGGAAAGTGGTGGAAGTCAAGTTTGTGCTGCTCACCAAATGAGATGCCTAGGCAGGTGCTCCCTACAGGTGTGTGCTGAGAGAAGTTTGTATTTTCCTGAAGGAAAGTGTTTACTGCTTTGTATTGTACAGATCTGCTTTGCTTTTCCTCTTAGGTTTCCCACTAGCTCACGAGCTCCTGCAAAAAAAAAAAATAAAAAAAAAGAAGTCCCTTAGTTGGTGCTGAACAATTGTTTAATAAAAAAATAAATGGATTGCTGGATAAAGAAAGGGAGAGTCTTTGGGTATGGCCTAAATCTAACATGAGGCTCCTCTGGCATAAATCCACATTAATTGGTTCAACAAATTTTATTCCGGGTCACTCTCCCATAACGGAGGAAATATGTGGGCTCATTATCTTCAGTAAATAGGATAATGAGCCTCAAGTGCACCTCCAAAAGGTGGAAACTGAAGAGGTACCCTATGCATACATCGCTTTGTAAAGCGACTTTTCCTGTATTTAATCTGTTCTGTAATATATAACATAAATGTGCCTAGATAAATATTGACAAAAATGTCCATTAACATTAGAGATTCGATGGTTTTATATTTCAGGATTATACATGAAAAGCACATTAATCTGCCAGCCCAACCTAGTTTTTTTTGTAGAATTTCCTGGCAGTTTCTATAACCTCCAAGAGCCCTACTTGTCTGTTCAGCTCTGTTTCCATTCATGAGAAATGGGATGTTTTATTTTTCCCAGCATAGACCTTCTGTCAGGAGGGACAAATATTATAAACCACCATTAAGTTGTATCCTTCATAAATCACTGACTTTTAAGATTATATTTAAATTATATAAATTCAAAACAGATTTTGCCTATCTAATGATATTAAAACACCTCCTAAAAAGGAAATTAAAATTAAAAGGCAGGGATACATAGCATGAGCCTACCAACAATTTGCCAAGTCTGTACAAAGACTACTCAAGGCACCATGGGAAGGCACTTAATGGTTTTGATTTGAGTCATTTTCTGAATCTTTCAAGAGAGATTTGTTGTTAAATGTATATGCTTTATTAAAAGAAACATGGAATTTAGACAATTTAAAGAAACAATTCAGTGAATGAAAAATGAGTTCACAGGTAGTACTAAGACTACATTATGTCTATTTCTTTTCTTTCTGATATTCTTTATTCCAGAAAAAAATAAAGCAACAACTACAATAAGAAAAACTTTATGTGATCCCTTTGCCTCATGGAGCTTATATGCTAGTAAGAAAGATTGACATTAACCAATTATGTCACCATATAAAAGTACCTGGTGGTGTTAAGAGCAATTGACGGGAGAGAGAGAGCAGTGTGGCACGAAAGGAAGTCCGGATCTAGACCAGAGGCCCTGTTTTCTTTATGAGAGCAATGCAAAGTCTTTGAAAAGTTTCAGGCCTATGAAATGACATGATCAGATGTACATCTTGTAAAAGAATATGGCTATAATGTAAAGAATGGAGAGTAGATGGGAAGCTATTACACTTGTCTGGGTTAAATAAGATAGTACAGTATTTTAGATTGTGGTGGGAATAGGGGAGCTGGAGAGATGTGAGAAGGAGTCGAGAGAAATTTAGGAAATATGCTACTACAAAACACTCATCATTGGTTTACTCATCATCAGAGTAAATTCATATGTTTCTAATGATTTGGGTAAAAGGTTTTTTTTATTAATGGAATCTTATAGTTCATTGAAGCCTATCATTATGAGACTTGGCAATGGCCAAAGACTGAGGATGTAATACAGTATTCTGAAAACTAAAACTATGCCAAACATACTTTAATTTTCTCAGACTTAGCTCATAGTTGAGCATCTGAAGATTAGCAGGGTTTTCACCATGAATGCCCCATGTTATCAATTGATAATGAATGGTTGTAGTACTATAGACATGGCACCTGCGGGAGGGACAGGTGTTTGAGCTGAGTCTATAGTGATGTCATGACATATATATCACAGGAGTGACTTTAGCTAGCAGATTTCTTCTAACTTTTGTGTATGTCTTCAAATATTTGATTAAAGCATTTAAATTATTAAAAATAAATGTATATATTTTATTTGATTAAAATATGCTAAAATTTTTAGAAATGAATGAATATATTTTAAAGTATATATGTGTTTATATACAAATACATATGTACATGTGTAATTAAATGGATACTCACATAAATCAGTATACCTATATATTACAGTTTTATGTTTATTTTTCTTTTATGTTTTGTTTTTGCTTTTCATGCTTTCTATTTTTATTCTTTTATATATTTTTATTTTATGTATACTTATAACTGTACATTTAATGGCAAAATCATGTGAAATGAATATCAGAAAATTATTATAATCTATAATAATAATTATAGATTATAGGCTATAACTAAAAATTTACCTACTTGATTAAGCAAGTGAAACCATGAGTTGAATCAAAGCTAAAACCAAGTTTATTATCTTCTAATTTTCCAGTGTATTGCTTTGTTCTTTTTATTTTGCCTAGTCACTTGTTATATATTGTTTCATTGAATTTTTTCTCTGTAATGAAAAGGTAAATATATCTTCTCTAAATGTGGTGGAATTCCATACTTATCTGCTTTTGCTATCCTTCCTGCTTTCCCAGTATGAAACTATCAAATTTTAATTTTTTTCTAAAGAATACAACTTGAGAAAAATTGTATGGCATACAAATTGCTATTCAAAAGAGAACAGATGTTTGATAAAAGTATATTATAATTCACATGCCTGAGAACCTTAGCCTTCATTTCAACAAATACATAACTCATCCTAAAGAAATAAAAGGCAACTACCTGGTTGCTGAGGAGCTCTTGGCCAGAATCCCGATGGCATCTCTGTCCCTTGGCGATGTCAGTGCACTTGTGGGATTGAATTATTGCTCTAAGGTGCAGCACATGCATGTCGCTGCTCCTCATACAAGGGATGAACATATCTCAGACTGTATATCTTTCCATTAACTGTACAAAAGTGTGTGACACTTCCAATTAGTTTAGGCTTCTTCAATGTATAGGCAAGTTTGCCTCTTCTAACAAGTTCATCAGGATCTAAAGTCTAGCCCCATACCAAGGGCTCAGTCTTCAACTTTCCTTTTCCAGCCATGAGAAACAGTATTGACTAACAGTCTCAGGTGTCACCAGCCCATATTCTGTACATGTATATGACAACACAATACAATGCAATATGTGGTTCTATCAGTGGAAACTGTGATGGCCAACACAGAAGGGCCTTATCAGCCTGCTCAGATATAATGTTTGCTGTTAGTTTGATAACATTAAGATATAAGAGCAACAGAAATGACATATTTGTTCAATGCGTTATTGTTTACAAAGCACTTTCCCATAACATCTGTCATCTGATGTAATTCTTGCAGTAAGTCTGGAAAGTAGAGGGTGTTTTCTCCATTTTACAGAATGATAAACAGGCTCATGAGAGTCAGTGACTTTCCCAAGATCAGTTTGAATCTGATAGTGTAATATTTGCAATGTATCGTATATGGAAATAAAAAGGTACACTATTAAGGGCCAGAGCATAAACAGGAAATTAAAACGAAGTAACTACCCTTATAATTTTTTATTGGCACATTTCTAGGAAGTGAATATTTGCCTCCACTAAAAAAAACTTGTTAGTAAATATATGTTTAATGAATAAATGTGAATTTAATCTCTTTTCCTTATTCAGCAAAAATCAAGGCAAATATATTTATTATTTTAATACTTTTAGTGAACTAAGGTATTAAATCAAATTTCCCAACCCATGGCAAGAAGCTTCCTGAGAGTTAAGCTGTGCCATAATCACACATACAACACACATAGTGAATTGGCTCCAAGGCAATGAACCATCTTTATACCCAAGCATCTGAAATGTCATTGTGTTAGCTGAGACATTACACATAGCAAGGAAATTAATTACTCAAGTTCTGCCACAGAGAAGTAATTTTCTAAGGGGCACCTTGGTAATATGAAAGGAGGATTCAGGAGGTTCCTAAACCTGAATGATCCCCAACCCAGCAGCCAGCTGGCTATGTCTGTGAGACAACAGAACAAATGAGCTGTTCGGAGAGTTGGACTCAAGCTTGCTGGGAAGCTCACAGGTCATCTAGACCTTTTCTGTCAAAAGTCAGTTATGTAGAGCATGGGACTTCCTTTGCCCAAATGCCTGGTTTTATTAATTCTTGATTGATTTTCCCTTCAAATATCCAGAACCACTTATCACTCACCATTATTACCCATTCTGATTCTATCCCATATCCCTGACATTACCTATATCTGCAGTCTTCCCCTTTGCCTTGTTTCTGGTTCTTTCTTATCCAGGATAAGAAGAAGTCAGTTTAGGCCATTTGTCAGAATTTATTGATGGCAATCTTACTGAAAGTGTCAATGCCTTTAGTTAATCAAGAACTCATTAGGAGATGAGGATTCTAGGTTTTGTTTTGGTATTCTTTACCAGATTTCTTGAAAGTAACCTTTTAGAGCAGTGAAAGAATAACAATCTGTGTTGCCCCAAATTTTGCTGTGTAGCATTCATTTTCATATCCAAGGGAAACAATTTTTTTAAACTTTTGATAATCAGGCTAAAGATCTGAGAACATCCCGTTGGCCACTCATCTTACATCTGCCCCAGAAAGCCACATGTCTTTGCCAGAATCAACCAAAGGGAGTGAGTTCTGGGTGGGAGCCAGATTCCCAGCCAAAATATTGAGGCTAAGATGCTCTTTTTTTCCTAAATAAATACTAGTAGCTCTTATAAAGACTAAGGTGAAACACAAGCTCATACAATCTACAGTGACTATAATGCCAATACTTACAAGTAGGTTTTTTCTCTCCCCAAATATGACACTGGAATGTGTCCTAAGGTAGGTGAAAAGAGGAAGTATCAAAAAGCACATCCACGACTTGATTTTTTTCAGAATGTTTGTGACTCCAAGTTTAGAGCCCTCTCAGGTGTCCCACTGCCATATTTGCTGACCCAGCCTTCGTCTTTGGCCTGCTTCTCGCTGAGGCTTTGAGGAAGTGGGTTCCTCACGTTTCCTCCCTAGGCAGGATCCACAGGCAGGCCCATCTTCTCACATACTTTGAACACCCTTCCTCCATCACAATTGAAAATATCATTTATTTTATGAGGAAATTGTAAAACTTACCAAGAATTAAGACATCTTGAATTCACATATTGCGCTAATTTTTTTAAAGTGAGCAGATACTTCAGATTGACTAATGGAAGGTGGAGGTAAAGGAAGAGAAGGCAGGGGTGAGGGTAGGATAAGCAGGTAAGGACTCGTCAGGAATCTGTTCAAGTAAAGTAGGTTTAAATCTGGCAAGTGTTGCTCAGTTGGTTGGTGTCATCCCATTCACCCTCACTAAGAGGTTGTTGGTTTGATTCATTTCAAGGCACCAGACTGGATTGTGGGCTCCATCCCTCGTAGGGGGCGTGCAGGAGATAGCCTATCAAGGCTGGGCTTTCACATTGGAGTTCTCTCTTCTCCCTTCCTCTCTCTAAAAAATCAATAACTATTCTTTTAAAAAAGGTATTTAAAGTAGGTGTAAGTTTTTGTTTTTCTTGTTCTAGCAGGAAGTCTGGGCTTCTGTAGGTAAAATGAAGAATCCAGGCAGTTACTAAGCTTAAGAAACTATTTCTAAGGAACTCTGGCTTAGAGTCATCAGGTAGTTTTTCAGGTAGTTTTTCACCAATAAAGGACCATCATGAACTCTGTTTTGTGAGATATAAAGATTTCATGAAACTAGTGCTAGCCTGTCAAGTTGAAATAAGGACTTTAACTCTGAATTCAATCTTTGAGCCATTTTAGCTTCCAAACTTTTATGGGCAATGTTTTCTGGGGCAGATGTAAGATCAAAGTTAGATAGCTGTAAGACACACAATGAAGAGTAAAGGCTGATTATTCTGGTCCCCAGGCACAGCTGAGAAAGCTAGATGAGCACATTTTTCCAGGTGTTATGAAGAGCCTCTGAGGTGCCATGTGGTAGATAAGAAGATTCTCAAAGGGAAAATATTTGGCAGAAAGGGAGCAGAGAGGGAGAAATCAGACATAGTCCCTTGCACCCATATCTGTAAGTAGATGGGAGGAAAAACCCTCAAAATTAAAGAGGAATACCCATCTGTTTTCTCACTTTGGCGTCCACTCTCTGGCTATATTTTCTACTCTTCCTCCCTGAAGAGTTAGAATTTGCATACTTGTTCTCTTCCAGATGGGTACCTACCACATTTTCCACAGCAGAGCTCTACAAGGCTGTTTTGTCCTGAAATAATTTGGCTGTATTTATTGCCAGACTAACCTAAATTCAGGGGAAAGGGGCTGGTTATCACAAATGGTCAAACAACATATTAGGAGAATTCTATTCTGATTTAAAATGGAAATGTGTCTCGTGACAAAAGAATTTTCATACTACCTTGGAATTTAAGAATATATTCATTCCTAAGAATTCTAATTTCTTATGCCTGTTATCTAATTGTGTTACACTGTGTCATAATTCAGAGTGGGAGATGGAGTTGAATTTAAGTGACTTATCTTCTATCACATAATTTTAGAGGTGATGTACCAGATTTAAACCTAATTTATGTACCAGTGTCTCTTTAAGTTCTGGGATGCCTATCTAGTTCCAGGTAAATATGGTTGCTTAAAAATAGGAATGTCACCTAATCCTGTATAATTCATTATGATTTAAGACAGCCATACACAATCTAAAAGATGGTTTCATGAAGTTTGTTTTATCTTACATCTAACCTCCTCCTTGGTGAATACAGTCCACATGAGATCCTCAAGTAAGTCACTATTTAGATCCCCACAAGGCCAAAAGAACAAGTCTGAGAGCTGGTTTCCTCCAGGATGTAAAACATTTATAAAAACTACTGAATGTTAAAAGAAGCAACTTCTGGCAAATTTCACCTTCTTCCCTCAACTAAGAGAAATCATTTGCTCCGTGCAGGGCTCTACACTGAGCAATGCCTGGATTAATGAGTCGGAAAGAATGCCCTCAACTGGAGTTTATAATCTTTTTTCGGCTCCAATACGTGATTTTGTTAAAGTGTTTAAGAACACATGCTTACCTGTGTTTTCAGCTGTGTGACAAAGATACTTCCAGGAACAAGTCCTGCAAATTCTGCCCCAGCCAACAAACACAGGGTGCACCTGAGATGGAGAGGGCCCCTTTCTCTCTGCCACACAACCTCCTTCATCTGTGACCTGTGCTGACCCTACCACAGGCTCCACGCTGCTGCTGTCTTTACTCTGAAACTGCCACCACCTCTTAAAAACTTAAAAGGATCTGTTAACCAATTCAAATTATTTATTTTGGTGATTCACACTACAAAGCATGTTTAGTTATTAAAGGGAATTTTTGTGTTAGCAAACCTCCAAGGGAATTAGGGGCTGTAGGTGTGGGAGGCTTTGAAAAGCAGTTATTTACACAGGGTGTGACCTCTCCAAGAGCAGTTGGAGTGGCAGAGTGGATGTGGGTTAAGAAGAGAAGAAATGAGAAACAGCAGAAGTTAACCATTTCAAGAAATTATATTGGGAAAGGGAATGGAGAAGGTGAAGTCAGGAGTTAAAGGAGAAATTATTGTTTGTTTTTGAAAGAGGGTTACTAGAATATGGTTGTAAGTAATGGCAATAACCAAGTATAGAGGAAGAAATTGGTGAAACAGTAAAGAAAGGTTAAAATGCAGAAGTAAACTCCTTGAAAAGTTAAAAGGTATTGGCTTCCAAAGCACAAATGATACAGTTAGCTTTTGGTAGGTATAAGGAGTGACCATAAATAAAAGAACTGTTTTACAATACAGAAATATTTCTGCATTAAAATTTTGAGAAACTAAAGCAGGTGAAGCCACATAAATTTGCTGATTTGTGGCCATTTTGACCTGCAAAAATACCATTTTTCTTTGGCCCAAATTTATAATAATATGCATACATAAAATAGGTTTGAATACACAAATGGAAATAGGTGATGAGAAGATGTTTTCTGTTTTTCACATTCTTTTCTAAATTTTGTGAAATATTTTCACATAATCCTAAAACAAATGTAAGGGACTTATTAAATATCTCTTAAATTGAATATTGCTTTGAACTTTAGGTTATAAGGAATGCTGAAAAGAACAGGCAAAGATAAAATCAGATACAAGTAACAATTCTGGTTTTATCTGAGCCTCTGTGTTCTTTAATAATAAAGTTTTAAAACATCTACCACATCCGTCAAGATTCCTCAGTATCTTCCTCTTAGCAACTCATATATCTAAAAAGTTTAAATTCACATGAATCCATGTCTTCCATAAGATTTACCTTTAAAATGTGTCCATTGGCTTAACTGTTGATATTTTCTTTTGTCGCAGGCTTATTTATATTTATTTTCCATTGTGCTATGAAGGAGAACGTTCAGAAACAGTGGAGACGGCATCTCTGCTGTGGTAGATTTCGGTTAGCAGACAACTCGGGTAAGGGACAAGCCGATTACTGGTTTTTACATCTAAGAGCAGTAGAGGGAAATGTTTGTTATTGGGTCTTCCATTGCCAGAGAAACCCCGTTCCAGGGATAGCAAGTTGTAAAGATGGGGTATGTGATGATGCTTGGTTGGAGTCTTAGTATATTAAGTTCAAGAGACCTGAGGCCTCTGGGCCTGACCCTTCTATTTGGCAAAGGAGGAGCATGAAGTTCACACTGTTAAATGGGCTGCTCAAGGCTTCACGTCTCATTTAATAAGTCAAATGTCCAGAAGTTCCACTATGCCACTGTCGCCTGTTTACATTTTTGAGATTCTAATTTTACATGATTAGGCCAAGATTTTTTTTTCAATACTGTAAAATGAAATGCCTTATAAAAAGTATTACCTTTTTTTATTACCATCAGTGGTTACTTCTCACCTTTAGGATATTAAAGTAGGATTTCAAACAATATTTTACACAGGGTCAAAGTGAAAAACTTACCTGCTTCTTCAGTTTATCGTTGTTTACATCTAATGCTCTAAGTGTTACTTAAATAGTGTAGTGATGAGTCTTCAGGCCATATTTCCCCTACAACAAATTCATGGAGAGATGTCATTTCTTTCAGACTGGAGTAAGACAGCTACCAACACCATCAAGAAAAGTTCTGACAATCTAGGAAAATCATTGTCCACAAGCTCCATTGGTTCCAACTCAACCTACCTTACATCCAAATCGAAATGCAGCTCTACCACCTATTTCAAAAGGAACAGTCACACAGGTGAGTCCCGGCCATGCAAAGGTGCTCTTTGATACAATTCTCATCACGTTTTCACTGACCACATTGGCAATGTAGACAACAATTTACTTGAAGACCTTAGCCAGCAGCTTTGTAGATGTTTTGTCTTTTTATTTTTAGATTTTATAACCTAAATTAAATCTATATAGCCATAATGTTATTGGCTCTGAATATTATTGTAATTCCCTCCAATGCAAACTTAGTTTTCCTTTAAAAAATAATAGTATCTTGTTTAACAAGTTACTTGTTTTATTTTAAAATAGGATGTAAAAATTGAGTTGAGATTATTTCAACATAGTATGAAAGTTACTTGGCAAGCTTGCTTGGGAACAGAAAGAAACACCATCCAGGTTATATGTTATCTTTAGGATTTAAAACTTTAAACATTGAAAATGTGATTGGCAATTACTGTTCGAGTCACTGATTAAACAAAAAATTATGGAAGAATAGAGGACATCATATTTGGGAAGAAATACAAAATGATGAGAAATACCATATCTTTGTTGATCTCCTGTATATTCATAATACTCACAATGATCACACATTCTAACACTAAGCATGAAATGAACAATCCTGAAGACAACATGGAAATAAAAATGATTTTGCAATATTAATAGCCAGTGACCAGTGGAATAAGGTGTAATCTTTAATAATTTTAAAGGAAAATAGCAGAAATGCTACTTTTAAGTACTAATTAAACCTCAAACAGCTATCAAGATTTAGCACCCAGCACTTTCCTAATTAAAGCTGTGTCCAAAAGGATAATGCAAATAACCTTAATTTTGAATTTGTTTAGCTATTGAGCATGAACAGGTAAATGGCACAAAGAAGACTCATCTGTGGCTTTTTGCAGATAGGGAGTGTGTTGTGTGATGTGTACATGTTCACACTGCAAACACTTGAATTTCAAATGACTGTTATGTCTGTTTGAATCCTCCCACCTGCCCCTGCTTGCACCTCTGTCGGTGCCTCACCAGTGGAATGACCACTGCCTGGGATTCAAGATAGCACCGTAAAAACATGTTTGAGTGTATAGAGAGTTTGTTAATTCCAAAATTAATTAAAGAAAGACCTGAGAACTTAGAACAGGTTAGGTGATTCTTGTAGTAAGGATGTTTAATAAAAGCTATAAACTCCCTTCCAGAGTAAGGTGCAGGCTTCGAGTTCTGTACACAAATAGCTTTGCCTAAAAATAAGAGGTCTGTGCTCCCCTGCTGTGTAATACAATTAGTAACAGGGGTTATCTATTCAGATAGGTTATTCTACCTAATTGGTAGTTTTCTGGTACAAATTATCTGTTACTTATAATGAACGAATGTTTCACTTAACATATTCAACCTCAAAATTAATACTCATTTTGCATCCCCCTCAAAAATACAAATAGTTTACACATGATAAGCCAGTTACGAATGAATAGGAATTAGATTGGATTATGTTACCCCTAACACAGCTGAGAATTGCTAACCTCAAGAAATGCCACTATCAAAATGGGAGAGAAGATAACAAACAAGGTAGATAATTTGGAACAGGGGGCATTTTGGAAACATTAACGAAATACTTGCAAATATTAAGGATCATGGGAAAACTCACTAAAAGATGAAAGGAAAAGCAGAAAGGAGATAGATACCAGAGAAAAAATTTACTGTTTCAAAACATTGTGTATGTTTTTTTAATGTATTAGTATTTTTCTGCTTGCCATATTAAAACTCTGGGCATTAAATGGGTTCTTGTCAACTGGCATAAGGATATAGTCAGCTATATGACATACCTCTGTGATATAACACATTCTGGTCTCCCATCAACTGAGGTACAAACGGCCTCTGATACCTAGCCAGTTCTCAGTGGGACTGCCGGTATACTTGGGTCACTTAGAGTATACAAGGAGTCTCTGCATATCATCATGGATTATCTAGTTGGTTTATTTCTTGGAATTGATCTAGAAATTCATATGTTTATGGTGTAGATAATGTCTTCTAAGAGCATTCCTTCAACAAAAGTGGATCATTCAGGTAAACCTTTATTATTTTTTTGAATGCATGATGTTTTTTGCAAGGTAATAAGAGAATATTTGCATGAATTAAACTAAGACTCTTGCTGCACCAGCAGAATTGCTTGTTCTTTACAATACTTCTCAGCTAGCACAATGACATTCCTGCCCGGAGCTGGAATTTCTGAAATTTCAAGTGGTTGCTGTACTGGCTCTTGTCTGCATGGGGGTGTCTGCAAGCTGCTCCTTCTAGGAAATGTACCATGCTCTGGAGTTAGTAAATTTCATATCAAGAACAATAACAACGAAATAAAAGCAGTGCTTGAGAGTTTTGTATTAGAAAGGTGTAAAGTGAAATTCTTTACTTTTTCATCGCTCTGATGAATTACTGGAGTTGTCATGGTACATTCATAGAAGACATAAAATAGAAGTTGTCAATTCCTACCCTGCTTTTTGAGGATCTTATCTGCTTAAAACTTCAGCACAGGTCAAACAGTGGTTCATTTCCCTAGCCCCTGGTTTTCAAACTTGCAGCTATAATCAAAATATATATTGTCCATATGTAGTAATCTAACCAGAGGGCTGATGACTGCATCTCCCCAGGGTGGAGCAGAAGAAGGTTTATAGGTGTTCAGATGGTAAATGACACAATGATTAATAAATAATACCAAAAATAAATACTGTTTTGTGTACTCACAACTGTAAACTTACTTTTGCCCAACCCTGTTTTCATATACATACCTTGTTCAGAATTTCTTTTATTAGAATGTGAAGACCCAGAAAATTGGGTCACATTTTGTGAATGGAGCTGGTCAAAATCTCTAAAAGCTACATGACTCTAGAAGTTATCAACAAAGCAGAATGAATATACCCTTGAAGTTTGTTTTCTGAAAACATCAGGCAAAAAATTATTCACTATTGAAATTTAATTCAGTAGAAAAATCCTCAACAGAAAACCAATGGCTAGTGAACACATGAACTGAGGGGAAGCACAGAAGCAGTCAGCTTGCCCAGAGCTAAAAGGGAGAGGCCTTTATACAATGAACGCCCGAGCCTTTTTCTCCCCAATCCTGGGCATAATCATTCTGCCATGCTTCCATCCACCCCTTCTTCCCACAAATCATCCATTTTGCTTCCTTTAGTGTGGGATGAACACACCATTTCCAATTTCAGCCTTCTTTTTTTATAGAGTTTTTGTTCCAACACTAAGCAGTTGAACAATTTGAGTTATTTCCAAAGACAATAGATATAACTCTGATGGCTTTTACCAGTTACTGAAGGATTTGTAACGTTTTCTCACATACTGGGTCTAACTTACTCAAAACAAACAGGCAAAAATGGCAGGAAGTGAGCTTTCCAATTTTGAATCCATGATTTCTAGAAGTGGTTTTTCGTTACAGAGCTTTTGCCTCTTCCATGGTGACTAGAGAAGAAACAACTGTAGGGAACTAATATGTTATAGACGGTCATATTTGCTCCTGCCTCAGTGTGAAATCCATGTGGTTAATTTTAGCGTAGAATTTTTCTCCAAAGTGTGTTGGGAGAAGGAGCAATGTATATACAAGATATTCATAAGTTACACACATGAAGATAGCCATATGTATTTGTAGGTACTAGGGCTTAATTGAGTTTCAGAATACTATCAGAGCCCATTTTAGAAGCTTTTGTGTCTAGGATTTAATATTTAAATATATGGTATTGGGAGATTTAGGACAAAAATGTTTTTTGCAGTCCTTTATTTCTATCCATTGCTCTCATATTGTTGTCAGCAATAACATAATTCTGAGATTAGCACAATTAGTAAAGACAGATACTTGAAATGTTTCTGATAGACAATTTTAATTTCTCTAATTTAAAAATATAAAACATTATTTTTCTCTATATTCCAATCACTTTGCAAGGCAACCATTGGAAAATGTGTTCAAAATATCCTTTTTATGTTTATTTTCATTGACTTTTATTCTCAAAGTTCCTTTAAATTATACTTTATAAAAAAATTTGTCCTGTCTGGTGTGGGTCAGTTGGCTGGAGTGTCACCATGTGTACCTTTGAGAGGTTCTTGGTTTGACTCTGGTCAGGGAAGATACCCAGGTTATGGGTTCAATCTTTGTGTGGCATGTATGGAAAGCAGCCAATTGGTGTTCTCTCTCACATCAATGTCTCTCTCTTTCCCTTCCTCTCTCTCTAAAAATCAACATATACATCTTCGTGTGAGAATTGATATTTTTTTAATATGAGAAGTGTCCTATATATAAAAAGTAGAGAGCATAGGATAACGAATCCCCTTCACCTACCCGCTTTCCCTCTCTGTATTATTTTGAAAACATATCTTAGCCATCATGTCATTTCTTCATAAATATTTCAGCATCTTTTTATCCATTTGTTATATAATCTGTCACTTTTTCTTTTGAGCCTTGCCACATTTTTTTCCTTTGCAGCAATTTTCTGATTATTTATCAGCTCTTCAAAAAATACCACTACAGGAACATTTCTTAAAACAAACTCTAACACATGTTACTAGAAGGCAATTTGACATTGACCTGTCCCTGGGAATGTGCTTTGAAGATGGAAAATGTGAATTTTCAGTGCTGCCTTTTACCTAACCTGAGAACCAGAATTTTATTTCCTTTCTGTATTTTTTTAATGTGCAAAATACAGTGTCCAGTGTGGTGGCCCTTGTACATTTCACCAGCACTTCTTGTCTAATTTCTTGTATCATTTCTTACAGACAGTGCTTCCATGGACAAGTTCTCATCAAAACTGACCCATGCTGATGGAGAGCAAACATCAATCATCCCTGTCCATCAGGTCATTGATAAAGTCAAGGGTTATTGCAATCCGCATTCAGATAACTTCTATAAAAACATTATCATGTCAGACACCTTCAGCCACAGCACAAAGTTTTAATGTCTTTAATGTAAAAAAGAGAAACGTGATCTGCAGGCAGTGAACACTGTGACTAGCAGATGTAAACTTTACCCAGGTAACTCCGTATCTATGAGGAATATATTTTGTTAAAAAGGCTTTTATGAAATTCAAAATTTGTCTTTTCAGTGTATTTCTTCCATGGGGAAGTTTCCATCATCACTAAAACGTCAGTACTGAGAACAACAGTATTCAGTAGCCACAGGAAAAATGAATTTTTAAAATATAAAATTGAATTTGACTAATCAGAACTCAGGAGGAGACATTAAAATTAGAGGAGAAGGAAATGGCTGAGATAGGGACAAATCCTAGTGTAGAGCTCATTCAGGCCTCACCCAATAGTTAGACTTGAGATAGCCATTTGCTTCATTGAAATCTTTCTCAACTATCAAAGCATAATGATATGTCTAACTTTTGTGGATGCCTGCAGCTCCTATTTCAGCACTAGTTTCTGTGAATGCAGTAGCATATTTCCTCTTTTTTTGTGAAATTTCAACCATAGATATAAAAGAATGTCTGACCTGAAGAACAGATAGAAATTTTTTCTTAACATAACAATTGTTTAACCTTCAGGAACATAACATGCTTAAGAAAGAAAGGATTCACCCAATTTTGACCTAGTTAATATGAGGCCATGCAAATTTATACTATTTTACTTAGCCTATTCAAGGCACAAAGCTTAAGGATCATCATTAATTATCACTTAACCCCATACATTGGAATCAAGTTTAGCATTGATGGTTCATTAATGTGAACCTCCCAATAGTTACTGAAGAAAGAGTCTCTTATACCTCTGCTTTGCTCTTCTACTGAATATTGAGCCCGCAGGCTCCTGGAAGGAATGGGAATTTCCATTAGGCATGCGGTGTGCCATGGTTTCTCCCTTTCAGGAAATATAATCATTGAGACTGTCCGGTCCTACCCTTGCTCTGCAGACTTTAAGACATTTGCAATTGCACAAATGAAAAGCCTCTTACTTTCCCTTTTAAGAGTTTTGTTTCAAGGAATATAAACTGAGACAAATTGGTGACTTATCATAATCAAAATAACTTATAAACATGTGGGTCTACAATTGCTAGTCGAAAAACTATTTGTACATAAGTCCTCTGATTATAGGAGCCAGAGGAGGTCTGGTAAGATAGATGGTGTTATTTATGGATTAGGTTTCTGCCTACAAGCCTAAAGTTAAGCAACTTTACTTAACTTTCAAACTATTCTGAGTAATATGCTTGCTAGTGAATGTTCAGGAGACCACATTTTATTTGTTCTTAAGTGATGGATTTGTATCCAGTTTCTTACAGATTGGTCTCAGTACGTGCTGTACCCTTACATCTGCTCTGGGTTATCTGGGAAGTATCACATTCTGGGAGGCGGCTGTGTTGGGAAGTTGAGTCATTCTGGAGCCAGTCTGTTTAAAGGCAGCAGGCAGAACTGAGCACCTGGGGGCCTTTCCCTCTGTGCAGAAAGCAGATAGCTCTCAGCCTGAGACTTAGCATCCAGGCTGTGCAGCCACCACGAGGCCTCTCACCTTTTGCTAATCCTCAGTCATGAAGCTGTTTGCCAGATTGAATGGATGATAAGACAATGTGGGATGGTTTTTATTACTGCTCCATTTTGCAGCAGGGAGGAACACTGTCCCGGGGGAGGAGCACTGCCCCGCTTAGCTTTCACAGGGGAAGGGTAGGATAGTAGGGAAGGATATAGTAGGGAAGGATATAGTAAATCTTCAAATCACAAAGATCCATTGTAGTAGAGCCAGATCTTTCCCTGTAGGCATATATTAACAGGCTGCTTATTCTGGCAGAAATTATATATAGATAAAAATTAGCCTTAAATAGTCACTGGGTCTTCATATACTGTCCCCAAGCCTTAGAGATTCATGATAGAATTGAATTAGCTTCCTACTGTGAGATTTCTACCCAAAGTGTGTATTGAGTTAACAGTGATTAAGAGGTAGCTACAAAAATGACTTTGATTTCTACTCATATTTATCCATATCTGGGAAAACTTTTTAGTCATATTTGACAACAGTGTCAGCTCCATTTTAGAAATGTCCAGTAACCAGATAAGGAAAAATGGAAGAAACAGCTGAATAGAAACATTTGCAAGTGGATTTAAAGACTGAGCCAAATTCTACCCTTAGTCCTAAGGATACAATTCTCCCCTTCATTTAACCCCCTCAGAATAGAATTACAGGAATTCAGTTATGGGAATGTAATTCTGTGGGGCCAAAATTTAGTTTCAGCTCAGCTTTGAGACTAATATCAATTCAGACTCTCTGGGGTTTTTTCTTCTTTATCCTTAAAAAAAAAAACACCAACAAAAACACTCCATTGTATTGAATCATAGCCTAGCATTCTGAGACATTGTGCCTTCTTGTCACCATTACTTGCACTGTAATGCTTTGCTTTTTCACTGTTGTCATAGACTCTTTTGTACATGTTTATTTATTTATGTTTATAAATGTCAGCTTGTTTTGTATCTTAGCTTTATATTGCCTGGCTTTGTTATTTTAATTAACTTTCTGTTGGAGAGATTGTGTATATATTTTTTCTAAGTACCTTGTGAAGTAGATTTCTGTAGCAGTATCTTTACTTATGATGGATTAAAAGTGACTGTGAGCACAAATTGGAATTAGTAGTGAGAAGCTACTGTAGCTGATTTGCCATTGTACTTATATGGAAATGTTTTTCAAATAAATACTTACGTTGTTTGTGTCCCAAATTATTCAATTCCTTTATGAGGGAATGTTTTTATTTCTAACTCTTAAATAGGAAAAGATTACTTGACAACTGGAAAACAACCAGCCTCTAATTAAGCTACTCGGACTACTTGGCCAACTCACTGAGAATGAATATGTCACCAAAATCCAGTTTACTCAGGATTAACACATTTCGAGGTTCTTCGATTTTAAGGTGACTGGTGTGATGCCAAGCTCTGTGGAAGATTAAAAGTAATCTTAAGTCTCTTTTTTGAGGAAGTCTTCAAGCACCCCGAAAAGGGAACGGAGTCAGTAACATTATGTAGAAGTTAGGTCCCAGGATGTTTTCTCACCATTTATAGTTGCTATTTTCATTGTGGGAGGCTTAGAAAATGACAGGATTTCGCCAGCTCCAGCTTCATTTGCATGATTAGAGCAGAACACCTGCACTTCCTTTTGCGGTGGTTATTTAGGATGACTCTTTCCTGCAGAGAGCGAAGGCCCAATTTGGCTTAAGCTGTGAGGTGTGTTCCTTGGTCAGTGCTAAACTAGGTCTTCTGAGCCAAAGTTCACAACTCCTGGCCAAGCCTGTTGGCAAGTAGTTGCTTAAGGTCCATCTGTGAGCAGGTTACTTCAGAAAGCTTGAAGCAGATGGGAACTACTTGTTTGACTTGCAGGCTGAAATTGGAAATTTGAAAAAAATTGGCCTTTTATGAATTTTGGAAGCACATCTGTATTTTCAGTTGAGTAACATTCTACTTCTCTCATATAAAAGAATTGAATATCTCTCCCTCCTCCCCTCCAACTTTCCTTTTTCTCTCACTTTCTTCCTCTGTTTCTCCCTTCACCCTCCCTCCCTCTTCATTGCAAGGAAGATTACTTAAAGTAACAGTTTTCCTTTTCTGCTTTCCTAGAGAAAAATAAGAATAAATGTGAAATATTGAAATGTTTGCATTTATATTCTATGACCTGTCAAAAAATAGGGTGGGAGGAAATGACGTGTTTTATTACCACTGACAATAATTTAAAATAAGTAATTTGGACCTGACAGAACAAAATCTATAAACACATTTGGGTGCCCTATACTTCTTTTCTATCTCTTATAATTTATTATTTTATTGTGGGCAGTTGTGATGCCAGTCTTGCATTTGGTAAAGGTGGTGATTACAGGCGGTAAGTAACCTGCCTGTGGCCACAGAGAATGTTTGAGGAGGATTCAGTCCTAAGTCCATCAGACTTTGTGTTCACTCTTCTGTGTCAGAGAACATGCAGCCTTGTGAAGGAAGGTCATTCGAGGACAGGATCAGTGTCATAAGATTTTGATAAAAGCTTCTAGAACTTCAGAGAAAAGCTCAGAACTAGCAAAACATTAGTGAGGATTTGGTCTCTGAAGTCTTGATGATGCTGTTAGGCCTCTGCTGGGAGTAAGGAACCTCATTCCAGGCACGGAGGTTGGAACATCCAGGGCAGTGATGGAACCGCACTGAGGTTTGCTTGATGTGGGGTGTGCGGGGGAAGGTTGTGCAACTTTGAAGAAGCCAAAACCAGGCCACAGTCTGAGCTGAGTGTCTAGCTGGGTGAGGTAAACCTGTCAGCAGGCACAGGGAGGTATACAGGCTCTAGGCAGGGAGTCCTAGCTGGAAGGTGTCTGTGGCTGGGTTATTAGAAGGCAGGGGAACTGGACTCAGGGAGAAGAGTGAGGAAGCCTTTGGAAAAGTTGATGGAACAGCAAGGCAACTTAAGGAACGGTGTCCAGGGATCACAGATCTCAGAGGAGTGATGATAATGCCTGTCATACGGCTTTCAAAACAGCGGCAAGCACCCCACCTTTCGGTAGGGGCTAACTCTCCATACTGAGTAGTGAGGGCCTGCTGCTTCCAGATGCCTAGGGGTTCAAAAAACCTTTAGAGCAAGGCTTTAGAGAGGAAGAAAGGAAAGAAGGGAGAAGAGGGAAGGAGGGAGGGAAGGAGGGAGGAAGGGAAGGACAAGGAGGACAGAAGGAAAGGAGGGGAGGGGCATGGGAGGAAGAAGAAGAAGAGGGAAGGAGGAGGAAGGAAGAAGCTGCTTATGTCAAGATATACAAGAAAAATGGTGCCGGGGGAAGAAGTGGTGAGCTAGTTGTTCAAAGGAGTATAAACGTGAAGGAAAAGTGTCTTGTGGAGTTTCCTTTTTTGTTGGTTCTATGAACACAATACAATATTTGAAGGTGACTATGAAAGGAAGGCAGCAGAAGAGAGTGGGTGGGGTGTGGAGCAGGCCCTGAAGGTGAGAAGGTGAGGATGAGGAGAGCACACAGAGAGTTAGTCCCAGCAGAGAGGGGCCATAGCTCCCTTCTGAGGCTAAAAGCAGACTATTAGATGAGACACGGAGGGACAAAGGCACAGACAGCGAGGAAAACTTGTTTTCTGATGTTTAAGTTAAAATAATTAGAGGCTCACTTCACCTGCCGGGTGTTATAAGGGAAGTGGTATCAGGAGGGAGAAATGAGCAAAATTAAAAAGATTTGAAACAACCTTACAGAGGATGCAAATACTTAGCTAAACTAAACAAATTAATAAGTGGTTTTTGCCCTTTGTGTAGCTTTTACAGGTGTATTCCCCAAATCATCTCATTAAAATATTTTTATTTGATGTGTTTTAGAAATGACTTTATTTCAAGGTCATAATCAAAAGCTTAATATTCTGAAGTCTCAAAACCACCTATGGATCAAGGACTTATTTCAAACACTTGTGAATAATTGGATGACAAGTAATTTCAGACAAATTTTGACATCTTTTGAATTCTTAAAATTACATATTCTGATTGTCTTGACTTATTTTTATGCTGAATTAACTGAAATAATTTATATAAATTCAAGATGTCAATGAGAATAAAGTATTTAATATTCACATTAAATATATTGCAGTATTGATCCTTATAGTGTCTAGTTACACTGTGAGAAAATCCTATATAATAAAAGGGTAATATGCAGATTGACCCTAACAGCAGAACCGCTGGGAATGACTGGTCACTGTGACACACACTAACCACCAGGGGACAGATGCTCAATGTAGAAGCTGCCTCCTGGTGATCAGTGAGCTCCCGCAGGGGGAGCTCTGCTCAGCCACAAGCCAGGCTGATAGCTGCCAGTACAGCGGTGGTGGTGGGAGCCTTTCTTGCCTCCTCAGCAGCACTAAGGATGTCCGACTGCAGCTTAGGCCTGCTCCCCACTGGCAAGTGGACATCCCCCAAGGGCTCCCAGGCTGCCAGAGGGATGTCTGACTGTCAGCTTAGGCCTGATCCCCCAGGGAGTGGGCCTAAGACAGTAGGTGGACATCCCCTGAGGGGTCCCAGACTGCGAG
This sequence comes from Murina feae, assembly GCA_004026665.1. Classification (NCBI taxonomy): domain Eukaryota; kingdom Metazoa; phylum Chordata; class Mammalia; order Chiroptera; family Vespertilionidae; genus Murina; species Murina feae. The sequence goes on from PVJC01004515.1 coordinate 23,174, forward strand.
AGGGCACAGGCCGGGCTGAGTCCACCCCCACCCCCAGTGCACAAATTTTGTGCACTGGGCCTCTAGTAACAAAATAAAGAGTTTGCATACTCTAAGAGCTAAAGAATGACCTCTAGAACGCTACAGTACTTTGCTATTTCATTGTCCTAAAGCTCAATCATTCAAGTGTATTAAGTTATTAAAACCCTGTGCTAGGTTATGGAAAGTTGCAAAGCAAACATAGAACCTTCCTACAAGAATTTCACTGGCCAGAAGAACTGACATACCTGATATATTTGAACTACCTTAACTCAAGGAATAATTGGTTTATCTATAGAGATCTGAAACATGATCATTACTGCCAAATTAGAGCTAATGCATTGTCTCCCATAACACTTAACAGCAATATATTAAGTACCTACAATGCCTAGAGCACTTAAACTTGACACTTTGTATTGTTACTGGCTTTTTAAAATTTCCTATGTGTGTGGCTTTTCTACTGAATGATGTTAATATCAAGGTCCTGGGCACTGGATTATGTTTATGCTCATCGTTTGCATTGGGAATAGCATACTGCCTGGCACATAAGAGATGTTTGGTAATGCTTATGGAATTAAATTGAAGTTTGTATATAGCTTTCCTGGTTCATTAGCATTTTACATTTTGGAAAAGTAGATTTCAAAGTACCTTGGATTTGGTAGGTTTGCAAAAGCATGCACTAGAAATACAAAGCAGAAGCTGGAGGGAAACATATCAACACTAGAGGCCAGTGCATGAAATTCATGCACTCAGGGGTATTGAAGCCCCTTACACGTCCAGCGTGGTTCAGGGTTCCTATTCAGGGTTCGAGTTCTGAAGGAGGCCGCACACAAAATGAAGAGAAAGAGAGACTGGAAGAGAATCAATTTGGGGGACCAGGCGAGGCATCTTTCCTCTACCAGGGTAGATTGCCCACTGATGCCTGAGCCTCACCAGCCTTTTATTGAGTCTCTGAGAAAACAACAATATCCTTAGGCAGGAAATTCTGAGGAAGAATTTCACATGTAATTAACAGGTGGAGATTTGCTATAATTAACAATGTTTCAACTTAAACAATGGGTGCATAGCTCTGACCTTTCAGAGCAACCAAAGTAGGTTAAAAACAATCAGTTTCCAGCATAAAAACAGTCAGTTTCCAGCACAGGGGTCCCTTAGCCCAGCCTGCGCCCACACCCTCACCCTCTCCTCTGCACTCTCCAGCTATGAGCTCAACTTAGTGCTTGTGGCTGAGTGGCACTCCCCCTGTGGGAGCTCATTGACCACAAGGGGGCAGCTCCTGCATTGAGCGTCTGCCCCTTGGTGGTCATTGCCCATCATAGTGACAGTTCATTCTGCCATTCAGTTGATTTGCATATTAGCCTTTTATTATATAAGATTATGCTATTCAAGGCCCTTTAACTCAATTGCTATTTGTCACTTTATGTGATTCAGGCAAATGGGATAAGAACAAAAAGACATCAGTTTGATATTAACTCTGATACTTTTTATTGGTATTGGAAAAGGAACTAAATTCAACTTAAGCCTGAGATGAGTAAGTACATAAACCTGTTCTTGAGCAATTGTCTTGGGAACTGTTTCATGGCTCAGACTGGCTGCAATATTAGGGAATTTAAGGTAAGAGCACAGAGTGTCCTCAAGGAGCCTGGCAGCCACATGTGCAGCCAGACTTTGGGCAATCTGGGACCAAGAAATGGTGGCCCTAGACAGCAAGCACTTATTTTGTCTGCAATGCCATAATTGTTTATTTTTCTAAGACTTTATTTTTTAGAGCAGTTTTATGTTCACAGCAAAATTGAGAAGCTATACCCCATTCCCTGCATATACCCCATTCCCTACATATACCCCATTCCCTACATATACCCCATTCCCTGCATATACCCCATTCCCTACATATACCCCATTCCCTGCATATACCCCATTCCCTACATATACCCCATTCCCTGCATATACCCCATTCCCTGCTCCCACACACTCATAGCCTCCCCATTATCAGCATTTCGCACCACAGTGGCACATTGATAACTTCAATGAACCTACACTGATACATCATCATCTCCAAAGTTCATAGTTCAGGTTTAACTTTCATTGTGGTAAATTCTATAGATTTGGACAAAATGTAATCAGAGTCTCACACAGAGGCTTCGCTGCTCTAAAATGCCTCTGTGCTACTTATCCCTCCCTTCACCCAGTCCCCAGCAGCCATTGAGTTATGACCGTCTCTATAGTTTAACCTTTTGCAGTTTGTCGTATAGTTGGAATCATGTAGTATATCGCCTTTCCAGATTGGCTTCTTTCACTTTACAATATGCACTTGTTTCCTCTATGTCTTTTTATGGCTTGATAGCTCATTTCTTTTTAATGCTAAATACTATCCCATTGTCTGGATGCACCACAGTTTACTTACCCATTCACCTACTGAAGGACTTCTCTGTTGTTTTAAGTTTGAGACATTACAAATAATGCTGCTATGCATGTCTGTGTGTAGGTTTTTCGGTGGATATAAATTTTCTACTCCTTGGGTAAATGCCAAGGAACCCAAAGGCTGGATTGTATTGTAAGAGTAGGTTGAGTTTTGTAAGAAACCATCAGACTGTATTCCAAAGTGGTGATTCAGGAGTGTTTCCTCTTTGTTGTTTCTTCACATCTGCAGCCGACTGGCTTCCTCTCCAATGCCTGTATTTTCTGTTTCCTTGTGGCTTCATTTTATATGCAGTTACTATGGTGCCAGTTCAAACATGACCTTGGAGCTCCAATTCTCAATGCCTTCTAACTCTGGTTTCAATATCGTTAGTTAAATTCTCAAGAAAAAGCCCCTGATTGACCTAGCTTTACTCAAGTGTCTACACCTTGTCCAAGAACACATGGTATGATGTGGTTGCACAGACCCAGCACCAGAAGCTGTGGGAGGTGGAGGAGGGACAAAAGTGCTCATTCCAACAGGATCTTAAAGTATCTTCAGTTAGAACAATTGCATTATTTTTTTTTAAGTGGGATTTATTGAAGGGTGTTTGTTCATTGTGTCACTAGATTGGATCGCCCAGGAAGCAGAATGGATTTAGAGATTCACGCAGTTTTGGGGGGAATAACACCCTGTGAAAGATAAAGAAGAAAGGGAGGAGGAGTAGGCATGTAGGTGTCATACTTGTGAAAGGAGAGTCAGGAGGAGGAGGACTGGGTAGGAAGGAGGAGGATCTGCTAGAAGAGCCTCCGAGTACGAGTCTGAGGAAGACTTGCCAGTGCCGTTGGGAGCTCCAGCACAAAGGACTCTCACGGAGAAGGGCTGGGTGGGGTAGACACGGGCAGGTCTTGCTCATCCCCCTGTGCTCAACTATGGGCTGGGATGCCTGAGGGAGAGGCTCCTCAGCTCTGAGCCAGCAGCAGATCTCCCAGGCCCTTAGCTGATTCCACTGGCCACAGCCAGTTCTCTTTAGAACCAGCCAAGAGGCATGTTCCGCGTGCGGCCATCCCTCCTTAATCACAGAACTCCAGGGCAGCTCAGCGGCCTTGCAGGCTGTGTAACCAGAGAGACACTGAGTCACCCCGCCGGGCTGCTCCCAGGCACTGCCTGCTTCTGAGCATAGGCCTGGAACACCGAGCCCAGAACACCAGTGAGCGGTACCTGCAGACAGAGATTCACAGGGGAGAGATTTTAATAATAAAAAGTGGGGTTTAGAGGTTAGTTGTGACTCTTAATAACCTAATGTTTTTCTCTCTCTCCTTTTGCTGTGTCAAATCAAGACATGTTATAGAAACCATGCTGAATGAGCAGTTGAAAATTATTTATTTTCATCCCTATTTGACAAATGCTCTGTTTCCTTGAAGCCCTGTTAGGTTGAGAGAGAACAGTGGTAATTTGGCCAACAATAATCTCGTACTTGTTAGACTTGCTCTGTATGAATTCTGGGAA